>NQII01003149.1:121146-210999 GCA_002778355.1 Clitarchus hookeri | reverse complement strand
CTTCCCTCTCTGGCACCCGAATTAGCTGTCTGGAAAGAAAATGTCATTTTTAATGGCGCCCCTCGCGAGTGTTGCGTCGCGTGTGGGGTCGTATAAGGAAACTTGCCTCCACCGCGTACATGTGTGTGTCTCGCACGACGGATCGCGGCTTGTATGTGTGTGTGCATGTGTCTCTGTGTGTGAGTGGGAGATTAAATAGCATCACTTCTTCAGCTTTCCGTGCAGTTTGTCTTCCGCAGCCGCGAAAGAAGACCAGCAGTTAAGGATTCTCAAGAACCTAAATTTCCCCCCTAAATTTTGAGGATAAATGATGGTTTCGTGACACAATACATTTGAAAACTCAATTAAAGTAACGAATCATTTGAAAAATGAAATTTATCGTGTTTTTTAATGCAATTGTGAGAATTTAAAATAAAAATCTTGAATCCTAGAAATTTTAAAAACCCTATTANTTGAAAAATGAAATTTATCGTGTTTTTTAATGCAATTGTGAGAATTTAAAATAAAAATCTTGAATCCTAGAAATTTTTAAAATCTATTTNGCAATTGTGAGAATTTAAAATAAAAATCTTGAATCCTAGAAATTTTAAAAACCCTATTATAACAGAAATTTTTTGTTTTAGCAAAGGATTGGCATGTTTCAATTTCTATGAAACTCAGGACTCGGTTAACCTATTTTAAGAATTGAATTTCTGCCTAATTTTACTTGAGGGGCAACGATGGCTGAGCGGTGAGC
The DNA here is from genome assembly GCA_002778355.1 of Clitarchus hookeri. Taxonomy (NCBI): domain Eukaryota; kingdom Metazoa; phylum Arthropoda; class Insecta; order Phasmatodea; family Phasmatidae; genus Clitarchus; species Clitarchus hookeri. The sequence goes on along the minus strand of NQII01003149.1, from coordinate 210,263 downwards.
CTGCCTGCCTTACACCAAGGCGAACCGGGCTCAATCCTCGATCGGGTCACTCCCGTATTTTCGCATGTGAGAATCGTGCCGGGCGATGCTGCTGATCGTCGGGTTTTCTCGGGGATTTCTCGTTTCCTTTGCCCTTTCATTCCGGCGCTGCTCTATACTTACCTCAATCACCTCCATCAGCTTTCAAGACCTTGCTGTTAAGAGCCGCCCAAATATCTTGACTCGCTCTCACTCACTCACTATTTTTGCTTTTAACTTATCTCGAAAGTTAAAATTGAATTACGGGAGAGCATAATAAAATTTTCTAATAACTATATTTGATTACATGTTAATATTGTTCAATTTTGAGATTTTTACGCTTGTTTTATTAATTTTTGAAAATTAACTTCCCTCCATTTCCACTCTTATTTCATATCGCAATAAAAAAAATGTAATATGCTAACAATGTAGAAAATAAATTAATGATTCTGAACACCTTTAATGTGCTCGAGGGAAAGCACATGGTCTACTGCGGTTGGTTCGCGGTTAGTGAACAGTTTCAAAATACCTGCCTGTTTTATTGTTCCAGCCCATTGCGCATCCTTCTGACGCACGCAAAAATAAGCACGGCGTATTGAACAAGTGGCAAGTATCAATGCGCGGCCAGTATTGAGTTTGTTCACGGTTACTACAAACGTTTCTCAAGCTTTGCTAAAATTAATTTTTCAGCTACCACTTACGTATCGTTTCGAAGTGTGTAAACAAACACATCGCCATGTGACTTATAGGTTTCAGTTTTCAAATACTCTGTTTGCATTTTGCAGCTGTCTAAATAATGCTGACATATAAAAAATTCTAAATGTTAATTATCATAATTGTATGTTCATGTTTATCTCGCCATTATGACTTTTAACAGTGCCTGTTTTATAATTGTTTTAATGAATTTATTTTACAAACAATTAAAGTTGTGTGTTATTCAAGATATAATATAGTTCACATATTACTTGTTAATATTTTCCCGTGAGCGTTTAACGAATTTCGAACTCTAAAATGAAGGCTAGGGAGACAGTTAAGTAATATGAATTTAAATATCTCGTTAGTGACTGAGTTTGTGCGGATGTACATCCGCTGATTATTTAACATTGCGCTTATGGCAAAGGTGCCGTGCGGCAAAGCCTATACTTACCGAGTGTTGCCGCGGAGTTTTGTTAGTAGTAGTTAAAAGTTGTTCGGGAGCAGTGGTATTAATTTTATTGTGAACTTAATTAGTTTTCACAGCGCCATGAGGTGAGCACGTTGTCATAAGAAGAGATATATTTCAAGACCTGTTTTCAAGAATATTGGTTCTTTTGATTGTGATGTTGCTAAGGATGATAGTGTGTTTGCGAAGCAAGTTACTACAGCAGAAGAGAGTTTCATTCTACTGAGTTTTATGCATAGGTTTGCTTTGCAAGGAATGGCTACTCATAACGGATCTGGTATTCTGGAGTTTTGCTTTTACAGACATCCTCACAACAGTACAGTGACTAGTGTTAATTATCTTAGTCAAATAGATTTAAGAGACATTATATGTTGGAACGAAAGGAGAATAAATCTATGCAAACAACTAGTATCGCTTACTCCATCACGTAACTTCACAATTCTTTTTAAAAAGGAGAACATCATAACTTTACAGGTGTATGCACACAAATACTGTATATTTAATTCTGGCCATCATTTTTTGCTTGTAGTTTTGTTAAATTTTTTCTAGTTTCTGGAACAATTTATTTGTGTTGTTGCAACCGTTCAGAGACTTCTAAGCACGTAACGTGTTTCAAACTCTTACAGTAAGGCCACACAGTTGTGATATAAAAAATACGCCACCTTTTTAATAATCGTTTACGGTAAAAAAAAAACATATATGGATCATACGTCCAATACTAGCTATGCCACACCAGATCAAAGTAAACACTACGGGTCTCTGCCAACAAAATCCATTTCGTAAATACATTTCTACACTCCACCAACTGCCTTGACTAACTTTAAAATATATTTACGCCCACAATATAAAAACAAGACAGTTTTGAAACTTAAACATAGGGTGTTAAGAACACAACATGCTAATATGTTCAAATTAATTAGAAGGTTTAAAGTATTTTTCGATGAATGAAAGTATACACTCTGTTCAGTGACATGGCATGCCACCGTTTTCGGCAACTTCTCAAACGTTACCGTCCCGCCATCACATGTGAATACATATTTCTGGAAGTCTCTATAATATTTAAATCACTTTTTAATAACATATCGCAAATTCAATAACCGTTATTTTTACTACGCAAAGTATAAAAGCTGATAAAATTCGAAATATATAACCATGATTCACATTGTCCATACCCCCCTCCCGCCCTAGCAGACTTGCGAAGAATACAACATCTAAGGGCAACCCCGTTACTGATAGTATATACCGCCTGGAACACTCTACTGCATACTGTATGTCACATGACTTAACTTCCACCCGCTACCACCCACGGTTGCCAACTGGGTATAAAGATATTCTTCTGCACACAGTTTAAAAAACCTCTGAACCATTTGTGAAAAACCTCTACATTTTCTATATTTTTAAGAACTACCTAAATAATGCACAAAAGATATATATCAAAACTATTAATATTTAATTTAATAACTTTCATGCAATTATGAAATATTTATAATGAGCTAAATAAATTATTATTTAAAACCACAATCTTATATAAAAATATTTTGCACAATAATAACTTACCATTTTAAATTAATTATTTCGGATCATCAGGTTCTAAATCCGTATCATCAGTTACTTCAGACATAGCAGTAGGAGTAGATGCAGAAGTTGATGGTGTGGGAGGAAATACAGTGTAAGTTTCCATTGTGCCAATGTTCTTCAAAACAGTGTCTGGAATTTTGCAATCATAGTAACACTTCCCAGTACGTTTCAGACCAGCCCTGATGTGGAGAATCCCATTAAGTACATCTTCGCCTATTCTGTTTCTCAAATCTGTTTTTGCCAAATTCACCTGACTGGGAGTTCTTTCTATTTCAACATTATACCAANACTCTTACAGTAAGGCCACACAGTTGTGATATAAAAAATACGCCACCTTTTTAATAATCGTTTACGGTAAAAAAAACATATATGGATCATACGTCCAATACTAGCTATGCCACACCAAATCAAAGTAAACACTACGGGTCTCTGCCAACAAAATCCATTTCGTAAATACATTTCTACACTCCACCAACTGCCTNAAAGTAAACACTACGGGTCTCTGCCAACAAAATCCATTTCGTAAATACATTTCTACACTCCACCAACTGCCTTGACAAACTTTAAAATATATTTACGCCCACAATATAAAAAACAAGACAGTTTTGAAATTTAAACATAGGGTGTTAAGAACACAACATGCTAATATGTTCAAATTAATTAGGGGGTTTAAAGTATTTTTCGATGAATGAAAGTATACACTCTGTTCAGTGACATGGCATGCCACCGTTTTCGGCAACTTCTCAAACGTTACCATCCCGCCATCACATGTGAATACATATTTCTGGAAGTCTCTATAATATTTAAATCACGTTTTAATAACATATCGCAAATTCAATAACCGTTATTTTTACTACGCAAAGTATAAAAGCTGATAAAATTCGAAATATATAACCATGATTCACATTGTCCATACCCCCCTCCCGACCTAGCAGACTTGCGAAGAATACAACATCTAAGGGCACCCCGTAACTGATAGTATATACCGCCTGGAACACTCTACTGCATACTGTATGTCACATGACTTAACTTCCACCCGCTACCACCCACGGTTGCCAACTGGGTATAAAGATATTCTTCTGCACACAGTTTAAAAAACCTCTGAACCATTTGTGAAAAACCTCTACATTTTCTATATTTATAAGAACTACCTAAAAAATGCACAAAAGATATATATCATAACTATTAATATTTAATTTAATAACTTTCATGCAATTATGAAATATTTATAATGAGGTAAATACATTATTATTTAAAACCACAATCTTATATAAAAATATTTTGCACAATAATAACTTACCATTTTAAATTAATTATTTCGGATCATCAGGTTCTAAATCCGTATCATCAGTTACTTCAGACATAGCAGTAGGAGTAGATGCAGAAGTTGATGGTGTGGGAGGAAATACAGTGTAAGTTTCCATTGCGCCAATGTTCTTCAAAACAGTGTCTGGAATTTTGCAATCATAGTAACACTTCCCAGTACGTTTCAGACCAGCCCTGATGTGGAGAATCCCATTAAGTACATCTTCGCCTATTCTGTTTCTCAAATCTGTTTTTGCCAAATTCACCTGACTGGGAGTTCTTTCTATTTCAACATTATACCAAGGTAATGCCAGCAGACAAAAAGCCAAATCAGAAAGTTCTCTAAAAGGTTTTACTCCGCAAGCATCTGTGTAATCGGCGACTTCTTGCCAAAAATCAGCAATGATTTCTGTACGACCCCATTCTACCAAAGTCAGTTTCCTCCATTGAAAATCAATTTTTTTGTAATTTCATTATCTGAAAATTCCATAAGCTCTGCCAATGGAATAATGGATGTTTTGAAGACACGCAGACATTCCTTAGCGGAAAGAATTGTAATAATTTGAAGAACATCAATATTTTTAGGCAGCCGTTGTTCTAGCTGACTAACCAATTTTACCACAAAGTTAACACACCTTTCCCTGAATGCGATTTCTACTTGAACAGTAATTACATGTCGATTTATTAACTCTTAAAGTTTTTTTTCAAAGCATGGCTTAAATAATGTGTTGGATCTTTAAAATTGCTTGTGTTATCTATGAGAAGGTTAACTATGCACCCTGTAAGTATAACTTTCCTAGCCAAACCTTCGATGAGAAATATAAGATCCTTCAAATGTTTACTTGGATCACAAGAATTAGCCTTAAATGATTTGTTTACATGTTGAGTTTCAGTTAAAACAGGTTATAAAAAACAGAAGATAAGTGTTAATTTACTGGATCATTAAACATTTCGAAAAGCATTTGTGCGGTGTAGCACCTGTCAGTGTTTCTTACAATATTTAAATGTGTTTTCATTTCAAGCCACTTATCGAGGACACGATTAACTGCTACCTCTATAGAGAGCCGCTGCGTTTGTGAAATCTGTACAGCCCTCAAGGTATTTGTTCCTTCATTAATTGCTCAACTGAGATACCGCTTGTCTGACTGAAGATCTGGCAAACCAATTATATGTTTCTCAAAGCAAAAATTCCTAATTTATTGGTAGAACTTATGCAGCAGCAGATGACACAGCCAACTGCACTGAATGAAATACACATCTTACAAGAACAAGATATTCTACTTCTTTACTCAGTTATTGATATACGTCATTGTTCACCAACTTTAATATTTACATTATCTGTTTCCTATTTCCCTTAGTTTTCTCAATTCAAAATTAGATTTTGAAAGAGCTGATTTCACTACCTGAACAATAGACTCAGCATCTGCCTACAACAATTCAAATAAGCCCATAAAAGTTCAAACTAAACACTTCTGATTTTTAGAGCAATAAATAATGAACAAATCTCATTGTTTAGTCACACTTATATAGGTTGACTCAACTATAAGAAGGCTCTAAAATCCATTACCTATCTCCAGTTTCGATTCCTGCTGAAAATGAGGGCCGAAAACATTTTCGATTATAAATGTACCCTTGATAAGATGGACTTTAATGGCACTAGCTTTAAAACATCTCGGTCACATGTCTGTGAGATGATGTACGTCATGAATGGCCAAATGAGAGGCTATAAAAAACTATAAATTTCTCTCCCTTCTAGCATTATCAATATTTGTTGCATGCATTTGTGTTGGAAAACTGACCTTAGATTGGCGTTTAGAGCTAAATGGCTCTGCTCCGGAAGTATGCTTTTGCGTTTTTCTGTGGTCTAAAACAAATATTTTAGTCTAGCATTCAAATTGCAGCGACAATAGCGGCCACGTACTGTAGTGTTGTCTTCTGGTTCTTCCATTATCCAGTCCTGTAATAAATTGTCCTTCAGCCATTCTATCCTAAATTTCTGGACGTATGAATGTTTAGTTTTCCCCATTTTTAAGACAGAAGTGATTTACGCTTCTCAAAATAATAATAATAATAAAAACCACGAGAAACAAATCTAACTTATCACACAGATTAATAATACTTCCAAACTCAATCTTGATTCCTAAATTAAAATTCTGAAAGCTTGATGTGAAACCACGATAGTATACACACCAACACGAGTCATATTACTAATTACATGATACACATGTATGTCGCAGAACCACAAACAAACATGCGAGTTAATACCGACTGCTCATACTGTATCCACTCACCAACTTGGACTGATGTTAAAGCTGGGAGGAGGCCCTGTCGTACTTCGCAGAAAGGGGATTTGCCAGGCGACCACATTAATAGGGGAATCCCGCCTATGTGCGTACTGTCCGAGTCATATTAACGCGAAACTGAGTGACTCAATAAGAAGAGGTAAAAAAAAAACTAAAATTCCCTTACACAAATCATTTTCATTTCCCTCTGGCCCTCGGACAGTAATTTTTCCCCTCCGACTGGCATGAAAAACCTGCAGCTTCAGAAGGAAACCTCTGGTGTTGGCAACCCTGCTACCACCCCCTCACAACCGCATAGTTGTCGCCCAACCACAAAAAGAGTGTGTAATAGAGTGGACACTGGTAACACCCCCACACACATCCACCAGGGGGGTATAAAGTAGTATACGGACCCCGAGAAATATTTTTTTTTCTAGCCTACACGTGTTGACCTTCGGAAGAAGAATTTTTGAGGCTCAATTGGTTTGCAGGTGTCTAACTTTAATTACTGGATGGTTCTGTGGAAGAAGCGCTTTTTGGCCTTAACTGCGCCACCAATAAAAAGGCAAATAAATAAATAAATCATAAGTCAGCTACTAGCGCTGAGAGACTGGCATTAGTCTTTGTGTTCAGCCTCCTCCCAAAATGTCATAGTTGTTGCGATTAAAAAAAAAAAATTTAAGTGACAAATACAAAACACAGTACCTAAAGTTTGAAAAAAAAATAATAATAATAATCGACACACTCCACATGCACCCAATCCTTCTCCCGCCCCCTGAAGAGGAGGAAAAAAATGCGCACCGTAATTTTGCGCTGTTCAGACAACAAAACATAAAGTAACAATGAAATGTCTTTCCACTAACGTGTTTCAGAAATAAAATTTTACTTTGCAAATAGGATAGACCAGATTAGCTAGTTCTTGGCCGCGAGTTAAGAATTTGTGCTCCATCAAGGAATCTATACAACTTATTTATATCCTCACTTGGCGACCGGGTGGGATCAAATAATGCAAAGGCGCCATCTCTTTGGCAACTGCTACAACTTTTCAAAAAACTTTTGCTCGTATGGTTTGGCAGATGCCGTGCTGAGAGACAAGTAAAATCAAGTGGGACACAGTGTGGCTACGCAAAACTCTAAAACTATATTATTTATAACTATTAATAGTATTTATGCAAAATAACGCGTGACGGTTTATGTGATTATTATACTAAGTAACTTACGAAACATATTTCTATCTCACATTAGATAGCGAGGCAGAAGTTCGTTTCTGAGAATGATGTTCTTTTTTTCTCGCCAGGAAATAAATTTAAAATGTTTGACTGGATTTCCATGTTATCGCTATTGAAGCTGGCCATAAAAGTAATTTATGACAAAGTTGTGTCGTGTTCCCTTCGTTTTCAGTGCAAACACCACTAATTATTTTTGCAAAACAGCTTTACACGAAGCTTCATTATAAGATTTGTAAGAAGTTGGCTCCCGTAATGGAACCCGTTGACAGTATATCTTCACAAGGAGCTAAGAAATTTCCATGCAATTTGTTATTCGGAGTTAAATGATCCATTATGCGAAGCCGCTGAACCGCATGTTGCAACTAATCTTAACCTCTACAAATACGACATAGGCTTACACTAAGTGGGCCTTAGTGACAGATGTGGACCTAAGTTTTGAAACATTACATACAGGATCATAATTGCAACACGTGTTTTTTTTCACACATTATGTGCATGAATCAGTAATATGAAATGGCTAGGGAGTGACTACTACGCTACAATTGTACAGCTTGCATATCTGCACAAATCTTAGAGCAAACTGAAAACATAATCGCGATGCACCATCGTGCTCAGTAATTTGATACCCAGTTTCTGTTTGTTCGTTTGCGAAGTATAGTGTGCAATCGTTATTATGATGGTCTCCACATCATGACAGAGAACACGCCCGTTAATTTGATTTGAGCACTTCAATGAAAACAATTATTAAAATTGCTTGTAACGATAAGATAAATCAAGATTATTCCCTCTGCTTCTTCGCTACTGCGGATGAAAAAAAATAATATCCTATTATCTTTAAATGGTATAAAAACAAAGTCGCTTATCCGCGTCTGTCTGTGTATTCGCTTAGTACTTCTAAACTATTTAATGTATTTTGATACGGTTTTCACCATCATTTAAAAAATTTCTTGAGGAAGGTTCTGAGGTATAAAACATTGATATTTAATGTAAAGGTAGTAGATAAAGGTCGAACCGTTTGTAATCAAGTCGTAAAAAACCGCTTTTAGGGCGCTTACATAGCTTTTGCTGACTAAACCATAAGATCTACATCAAATTAATGAACAACAGAATTGTTGCTCTCAAAACTGTCTACATAAATGTCCGTGAAAGCATATGTTTATCTTTTAAGGATGACCCACAGTAACAATTTTTGTCTTTCAAAGTATCGCTGTAAAAACTAAATTGTTACCGGGCGAAGCCGGGCCGGTTCGCTAGTTGTAATATATTATTTTGTCTTTCTTCAACTATTTCTTCTAACTATACACTGTAAAAAAATTGTGTACTTCAACACTAAATGTATGTGACAGCAGTGTCTCCACTGACATCGGTGTAATTTTACACCCGCATATGTCTTTTTTTTTTACTCTACTTCGAAGTAAATTTATCCTACAAATTAGTAAAGTAACTATTACTTTGTACGTCTAACTTTACATAGAATGGTGTAAAATTACTATTGCTACACAGTAGAAAAAACTGCAATATTCGTGTATTTTCTCTCAACGCCAAGTAAATTTACACAAACATCGCAATTGTAATTTCACCACTATGTGTATTTGCTCACCAACAAAAAAGTAAAACCACAGATTCACTGTAATTGCACAATTTCTGTACGTTTTCAACTGTTTTTCTAAACAATTTTACCATCTGCATATGTTCTTTTACAATTATGTCATGTTAATTAACGTACTTTGTAGGTGAATTTTTATAATTTTTCCTGTTATTTTACTACGTTTTGTAACTTAGTAATTTAACAGAGTTATAAAAAGTTATCTCCAAAATGTGGGTAACGATTGACTTTAGTTATAGAATAGGTAGTTACATACAAAATCTAGCATATTCCATCAGTGGGAGTTAATATTTCATTTTGAACACAAAAAGGAGTTCGAAGTAGTTCTACTCCCTACCGCTAGATCACATGTTTTAATCAAATACTTGTAGTTATATTTGAATTCACAGGAACAGTAGTGTAAAATTACAAATAGTGTACTCTTTTAGCAAATTACACATAAAAAGTTAAAATTACCGAAAATATGTATGTGTAAATATACGGTCACTGATACCCCAGAATGTAATGAAAGTTTACAAACATGCGGTCATTGTAAAATTATACAATTAAAGAAGTGCAACTATACTGATATCAGGTGTTCATACAACGTCTATGTATCATTATAAATTAATAACATAAGATGTTATTACAGTGAGTGGGTGTATTTTTACACAGAGTTCGAAATGTGTAAAATAACACCAACATTATGTTTACTACAAAATACTTGTAGTACCCTCTGGATTATTAAGAACATTTGTGTAAAACTGCACGTACTGTAGTTGTTTTTACAAATTACACATAAAAAAGGTAAAATTTACAAAAATTCGTTTGTGTACATTTACACTTATTTTTTTACAGTGTAACATGGAGAGCGGCTTATACGGCATAAATTGTCAATGTTATACACGAAATATTAGGTACGCTCTTCGGTTTCCACTAAAGTTACTTGTTTCAACCAAGGCAAAAACAATATTAAAATACCGATTTTAAGATTTAGAGTGCCTCGGAGAATTACTTTTAGAAATCAGTTAAATTTTTTTACTTTAAAACCAGCTCGTTTTCCTACTGACAGTCATAAATAACTATTGCTCGCTATGTAATCAAGAAAACATTTTAGCAAAATAAAGTCACATTAAAACATAATTCATAGCTCTGAAAACTACCCCTGAATTTACAACAAAAAAAAAAATAATCTGACAAAATACAGAGAGAGAAATGTTCGCCTGAGCTCGAAAAATATATTTTGCTTGCAAATTGTCCAACAAGTATATAGGAGCTGTTGTAGAAAATTTTTTTACCTACGAAAAATTTGAAATACAAGGAGAAGAATTTTGTAAATCTAACAGAATCAAATACGAAACAATAAGTGATTCATTTCGTTGGGTAATCAATCACGTTACAAAACACGCTGTCTTATTGGCGCTAATTTGTACATTTTATTGACGATAAACAAACTTCCTCTTGAGGAGAATAAACCAGTTTGTTTAGTGAATGTAGCTGTTTTTTCGAAATCGCTGTGGGCAGACGTGTATTACTGCTTATCTAGTCACTAGAATATGGAAAACGAAGTTGTTTAATTGCGTGGTTATACTGATTGTTTGCTGTTTCCAGCTGTTTGGATGTTCCCGCGCTCTCCGAGCAAGTGCAGTATGTTCTACCCTCAGTCTCCGTGTAGTTCTGTTAACGCCTCTCCTCATTCGCCGACGATCGTGCATCGTCATTTTCATCTCACTTCCGAATAAACCGACTTCATTGTCTGGCGAGATGTATCCTCGCCAGAACTGAGAAATTCTGATTCGTGGTTATTCGAATACTTTAAACACTTAAATTGAGGGGGGGGGGATATTCCATTATATTTAACGCTGTGACTGCTGGCAGATATTTGTGATAAGTGGCTTGTGGTATTTTACGTATTAAAGATTTAGACGCGTGGAAGCGCTAAGGGCGACCTAGGTACGCGCATCACTTGCCTCATCGCCTCTATGCGCAAGGTGCTGAACTGGTGTGCAGTCTTCCTCTCGTGAACTCGCCTCTATAGGACTTTCAGGGGTTACCCAATCATTTATGGTGCAATTATAAAGACAACTGTGTTTTTGCGTATTCCTGTGGCATGTTAACAGTCTGTGCCCGAAGTTTCATACCTAAAAAATTATCGCGAAGCACTAGTATTGACATTTTTTAACTTTTAAAAATACGCATTACAGACAGAAACAGAAAACAGAAACTGCCATTCGTACGTGAAGAATTTCTTCTGTGGTATTCTCAGCAGAATCGGTGAACCATTTTGAACAATTTTTAATAGACAACTATACAATTGAAGATCTGCACATTGATTTGGCGCCCGGTCAGACGGCGCCCTTAATGTATTTTTAAAAGAGCACCTTTTTTTCACTATATGGATATTTTAGACAGAAATTGTGTAACATTGACGCATCGTTGTCTGACATTTTACAGTCTCTGATTGACGCATGGGCCCAAGGCAATATTAAACCTTTGCACTCCCATGTTGAACCATGCACAACTTAACCCCTCCATAGCCAATGTTAATTGTCTATATTCTGCACAAGAAGAAAACGTTTGGCTGGCATTGCACACTGTAAGGCTATGCACCCAATCACATTCCTCGTAGTTAACTAATTTGTAAACCATGTTACTACTCGATGTAATGACAGGTTAATATCGCTATCACCGAGCACAAAACCTACCGCTTATTTCTGGTGGCAACGAAACAACTTCTTTCTCAGCGTAAGTAAAGTAGACACGAAATATTTTCTTATTTGCAATACCTAAAACCGTAAATAGAATATATGTATATGAGAGAGTTCAATTTTTTGCACAAATTCTTTGTGAACTACTTCTCCAGTTGCCCTTTGGATATTTTGGAATGCACCATTTATCTTCTGTATGCTTGCAGGCTGGAAATTTGTTCCGTGTATTTGAATACGATGGTCCTGGCTTGACACAGGAGTGTAAAGGGTTAATTTCTGCACGTGGTCGAACGACATGCCGTTTGCAGAAATAAAAAAAGTCGTGCTGGGTTTTTCAGAAGTGCTGGATAAACCGTGAACCGACGACAGCCTGTTTTTCCAGCCTCCAGCCCCGCCTCTTGTCGCCTTTCATCGTAAAGTCGTTGTCACCCTCAGGCAGGCTATGAAACAGCCTTGGGCGTTGCTGTTCGCTCGCTAGTAAAGGCCTGCCTGGCGAAAGTCTGGATGAAGCGGGAGCCGCCGAATGATCCGGTGAGCTTGTTTTTAGTGTCTCATTATAGCAGTTCTGAAAGGTGCGATTATGCAAGACAGGTACTTTCCTTCCCTCGCGTGCAGGACGGAACTCTCCAGTCTGGGAGACGTCAAGTGAAGATCTGCACATGCCACACAAATATCATGCACCCAGGAAGCAGCGCCCACGAAATCCTGTAAGTCGCCTGGAAATCCTAAATTTATCACGCACCTCCTCTGATTCATGGTGAACCTTATGTATAGGCTGTTTATTGTAAAATGAGCACTTTTAAAATCAACCTCTGAAAAAATCACTGCCCCTACCTGTATGTATTTTAACATGCACACTGACTGGCGCGCGTCCAGTCAAGTTAGTAACCAAGGAGTGAAAGTAGTTCCATACAAAACGTTGAATTATAAATTTTAGATAAACCTTTGGGAATACTGAAATTATTTCTTCTTCTTTATATTATTTTTATGAATATAATTGTAGAAATTAGCAAGTTTTTAAAGCATTTACTTTCCTAGTAATTTCACAGTTTCAATTGACCGACGCATATTAATGTTAATTTACGATCGTTGCAAGAATACACAATTTGAATATACAACTATTTAAAGAAGGCTTTCAAATGTGGTCAGTTTACCGTGGAAATCTTTTATATGTCAAACACCAATGATTAACGCAGAGCTTCTGGGTTGAGGCTAGTAAATTTCAGTTAGTTCCACTGATATTTCAAAATCGTTCTGGGCATTCGGAGAAGAAGAAAATGCTAACGAAATACAGCAAATGTGCAATTTCTTGCATAAGATGTGTGTACATAAAGTCGTTTTTGAAGGTGTCACTGGGCGAAATCAATGACCCCCTAGGTTAATATTATTACTGCAGCAACGTTACATACGTTTTATTGGATTGGCCATAACTGAGGTTACTGCTGATGAGCGCCGAAAGAAAATAAAATTGGACGTTTACGAGCAGCATGTTCTGTTGCTGGGTTATCTGGTACCAATAATTACAGAAACGTGTTCTCAAACTTTAACTTAACCATTAAGTAGCAGGAAAAACACTGTTTGGTTTACAACGAAAATAAAATTCAGCATATACTGTAATACTGTGATAGGCCAGGTAAATGTAAGTATTTACACTTCATTAGGTACTTATTTTCGAAATACGAACATTTTAGGTTTATTTGTATCACCTACCATACCATTTAACCAATTTCAACCAAATGTTGTTTGCTGGAAGTATATATTACAAGTATTACATATGGCAATAAAAAGTCACACGAATAAATTACATTTTTATGTCATCTCGGTAATCAATTGACCGATTCTTACCAAATTTGACAAAAAAGTAGTACAGAGCAGATTATGTTAAATAGTATGTTTTAGGTATGCCAGATACTTATTTTCAACATGGCGACTATATAGCAACTTAAGCTTAAAATGCTATATCGTCGGAACAATGTAATCAATTCCAACTGAACTTTGTATGCTGGCAGTATATATTACGACTCTGAACTATATCTACACAAAGCGTCTTTTGACCGCCATTTTGTAAAATAGTGCCACACGAATAAATAAGGTTTTTATTTCATAACTCGGGAAACAATTGACTGATTACTATCAAATTTGACAAACAAGTAGTACTGCAGCATAATATATAAAAATTTATGTTTTAAGTACGTCAGACATCTATTTTCAAAATGGCGGTCATATAGCCATTTGAGTGTAGAATGCTATACCGTAGAAACCATGTAATAAATTCCAACTTATATTTTTGTGCTAGCAGTAGATATTACAACTATTAGCTGTATCTACACAAATAATATTTGGCGGCCATTTTGAAAAATAGCGGAAAGCGAATAAATTACAATTTTTTTTACATATATGGAGAACCAATTGACAGATTTCTTTCTAATCTGGCAGCACAGTAGTACTGCACAGATGATGTCAAATTGTATGTTTTAAGTACATCAGACACTTATTTTCAAAATGGTGAACTTATAACCTTTTTAGTTTAGAAGGCGCTATCGTCTAAACCATGTAATCAATTCCAAGTTAATTTCGTATACTCTTAGTATATATTACAAACATCAAGTGTATCTACACGGAGCATATTTTGTCCGCCATTTTGTAAGTAATGCCTAATGAAAAAATAAAGTTTTAATGCAATATCTCATTTAGAATTTACATATTACCACTAAATTTGGCAAACAAATAGCACTGCGGCAGGTGGTGTACATTGGTATGTTTTAAGTATTATCTTTTATTAACGAAACAAATTCCATCTGATCTTTGTATGCTGGCAGTATCTATTACAACTATCAAATTTGTCTGTATAGAGCCTCAGTTCTCTGTGCTTTTGTAATATCGAGCCACAATAAAAATAGGATCTTCATGTCATACCTCGGGAAACAATACACTCATTCTTACTAAATTTGGTGTAGAAATGGTACTGTGGTCAACCATATAAATATATATATATATATATATATATGTATTTTTTTTTATGTGACAGACACTCAGTTTCAGAATGGCGGCTTAAAAATAATTTTAGTTTGGTGTGGTATATTCACGGAACTATGTTATCGATTTTATCTTTGCTTACTGGCAGTATACAGTCAACGAATGTTCTAATAAAAACCTTTTTTATCCTCCATTTATGAAGATCGTCACATTAAAAATATGGAGGTTTTTATGCCATGTCTCAGGGCCTAAGGAACCTATTTACACCCAAATATTAACATAAGCAGCGCCATGGTAACCAAACTGTCATATTTTAAGTGGCTCCGTCACATATAAAAAAAACGGACCTGTAAATATTTTGGGTTACTAAACCCTATTATTAGATATATTAGACTGACTAAATCCGAGGTTGATGCTCCGCATCCGACCTCCTTAATTCAGTTGACTGTACACTAGCCTATGGTATGAGGTTTTCTGGGTTCAAGTCCCGGATAAGGCATGTCTTACTACTGTTGCGTATGTTTCTGGTTTCGTTTCTGATGATATTGTTTCAATCGAAACGACAAGTACTACCTACCAACTCAGTTTTTAAAAACTTATTAAATTCAATGCACCCATGTTGAGGAAAGTAAGCTCGTTGGTTATACCAATAACTTCTTGTTGTACTTGTTTATTGAGTTATGTTTCGAAGGGTACAAAGTGTGACGTACTTGCATGAACGTGTGTGTCCATAATTCCTTAGTATGCACACACATACGTGTATAGACAATCATAATAATACATTACAAAATAAAATTTTATTATAATTTGGGATACACGCGTAAAATAGAGAATAAAGTCAGGATTTACAATATGCGCATGAACTAAGAAATATTAAATAACTGATACATGTGGCAATTGAACGATACGAAAATAGCAGTACAATGCAAAAGATTACACATAGAGATCATAGGAAGTGACGAAGGCTATGAAAAAAAGTGGTTATTTATTATTCAAACCCATTAATGGAAACACAGTTTTAAGCCTTAAAATTGTGCGTATAACGCCTCGTTAAGTATATTAATAGTGTACAAAATTCCTGTTTTGATATTGCTTTGAATGTTATCCTTAATTAGCCTTAGTACAAACATTATAATAATTTTGTAGTTGCGATACTAAAATTTCTTTGGAAGGGAAATCTTGTAAAATATTTAATCCCATCTATAGTGGCGCTATATTAAAAAAGTAGTGCAAACACATTACTGCCTTCACAAAATATTTTAATTGGTCCTTTTTATAAATAAAGGAACAACAACAAAGTTTCCTTGAAACCCCATTCATTTTAATTGATTTTATTTGTAACTTATCATAAAAAATAAACGAAGGTCTCTGCTCTGATACTTGAGATGGAGAAGTTATATAAAGGAATTAAGATAAATCAAAACTGTTTGCTTTAGTGAGCTGCATCAGTGTGTTTTATAAATTTTCGTAGTAAGGCAAAATTTTAATAATATTTTTCTCATTAACAAAATTAGATCTTTTTCTGTGGTCTTGTGATTATGATAATCATTTTGGTACAAAGCCTGGACAATATTTTACCGGCCTACAAGTAAGAACTCTAACCAAATATTTGACTTTTTCGTTCTGGCTACGCTTTTCCTCAAAAGTTACAAATATATTGGGATAATAATATACCAAACAAAATGTGTATATATTTCCATTTCAGAATTATGAGATTCATTTGTTATGTACGACAAAATATTTAATAGTGGTGAAAAAGTAGTAAAATGCAAATTTCAATGCTTAAGACATCGTGTTGATTTTCAAATAAATATGCCAAATCAGGAAAATATAATTACTCATCTGCCATGAAAATATTAGTAATACAAACTCTGAGAGATCCGTATTGATATTTTGAATATTTGAAACTGGTGCGAAGAACGTTTTGCAGCATCACGCCTCAAAATAATGCTGGAATTATTTTATAGTGATCATCCTTGCCTTTGGGTGCACTGTTGAAAAAACAACTTTAAAAAATTTCATTTATTGTGAATACCCTCAATTCCCTGAACGCGGTCTACTCGTGTGTTTTCCGGGTTTCCTATTACACTCAGCCACCCAACGGCACTTTCGCTTGGTAAGATGTAGCCAAAGGGCATTATCAACCAGGTTGTTGGCATTTTCCACAGTAAGGCGAGAATTGCAGAGTGTTCTGCCTGGAGGCTGGCATATTTCCCCAGGCAACGTCACGGCAATAGAGAATGTTGTTCAGCGTAGTTTGTCAATCTTAGTTTATTTGTAATCATGTGCTAACCAGGGGATCCACCTAACACGTAAGAGATTGTGAAGGTGCATTCAGTATTAATACATTGGCCTAAACAGGAGGAGCGTATGTCTAAATGAGACACAGGTACCTTGAATCGCCAAAGCGTCGCTGACTGGTATATCCAGTGCACTATCCCTTCTAAGTTTAGGCACCTAGCTGACATGCATTGTGTAACTACGAATCTTGAAGCGGTGACATGATCATTTTACGGACAGAAATCCCTTAGAATAAAAGTTTACGTAGTTATCAGTATACACAGCATGTGTAAACTCTAGTGTATATATATATATATATATATATATATATATATATATATATGTATTCAACTTTCGTTGTTTTGAGCGTGCCTAATGTTTTCAGATAAAGCGGGTTGGAAATAATGTTTTTTTTAGTTCAAACACAATGCTGCTCTGTTCAAGCACTTAGCGTTAAGGTACAGGAATTTTATTTTTATACTCTATGTTTCTTTTTAATATTCTGAGATTAAAACAAATGGCAGCATTATGTAAATGCAATATAAAAATGGTGAGTAATTTACCACACACAATTAAGAGGATGACGTGAAATTTTTAAACTACAGAATGATCCTGTACTCATGTACAAACTTTGTAAAAAGAATTTTATGGAAAATTTGTTTTAAAAAAAACCAGACCTATGATTTAACGTGATTATAAAGGCAGACATACGTCCCTGAAAATAATAAATTTTAAGTAGTTATTTGCAAAATGTCAGAAACTATACTCCAGTGAAGCAAAAAAAATATTTAATAGTGTTGCCCGACAACGTGCCCATGGCACCTTTCGAACGTTGCATGTTTTCTGGAAAACATTCGCCCGACATCGTTACACCAAGACAAGGTTTTGTGTTCCTTTAACGTACAGCTGATTATTAAGTCATAATCTATAAACGTCCACGCGTATAAAAACTCTTTTGTTGTTTAATAACATGGCGCATCATGATTTCCTAATGAAGACAACGTTATCAGCCTCCAAATATTCACAGATTGCCGATATCAACTCAGGCAAACACTTTTCACGAATTTGTTGCTTTATCTCACCTAGTATCTGACCTTTTTGAAATAACCGCTGCTCTAGATATAACTCGGGGCCACGGTTGTGGAGTGGCTAGACTACGCGCCTTCCACCTAAGCGAACCAGGTTAGATTCCTGGCTGGCTCGCTCCCGGATTTTCGCATGTAAAAATCATGCCAAACTATGCCGCTAGTTAACAAATTTTCTCAGGGATCTCCCCTTTCCCCCTCCTTCACATTCCGACGCTGCTCCATTTTCACCTCGCTTCACCCTCATGGGCTCCCTAGATCTCAATATTAAAATTAAAATGCTCATAATTTTACTAAAAAAACATTTGGCAGTTTTTTAAATAGTTTAAGTGTTATTTTAACTTATAACAAGTCACACAATCGTATAATATCAATAAAAATAAATAAATAAGGCGATTGAAAACACTCAAGAATATTCACGGGTACTTGCCTGGAACGGTGTTGGAAAAAAAATATTATAGGGGAGCCGTAATTGACGTAGATGCTAGAGCCCTCGCCTTTCACCAATACGAACAGGGCTCAATTCCCGGTGGGGTCATTTCCAGATTTTTGCATTTGGGAATCGTGCCGGACGATGCCGCTGGTCAGTGGGTTTTATCAGGGATCTGCCGTTTTCCCTGCGCTTGCATTCCGGCGCTGCTCTATTCTCACCTTGCTTCACCCTTATCGGCTATCAAGACCTCGTTGTTAAGAGCCGCATAAACCTCTGCCCTACTCCACTTGGTAGGATGTCTGTCCTATTCTGATGCAAATATATTAATAGAAGGCCATGTGAAAACAAAGACGGTGTTTATTCGGGTCTTAGGGTCAACTTTGGACCAAATTTTAGGTAAACCTGATTAATATTTGAACAAATCTGCTTTATGGTAGAATGTTGTTCAGTTATCAGAGGGCAGCGTGAGACCAAAAATATTTGTTTTTAATAACTGCAAAATAAATACTTCTTTCCAATATTTGGAACGAAGCTACCTCCATATAAACAAATTACCATGAGAACCCAATGATAAGCAAAATGTTTGCTTCCGACTCTATTGATAATCTGATTCTTTTGTGGACCAATAAAGATTATATACTTTGCTCGTGGGTAATACTTTGATATCTGCACACATTTACTGGCATTTGAAACAAGGCAGAATTGATTAGTCTTTTTCAAACACTAAAGTAACATTCAGTTCTGTTGGTATCTGTATTCCCACTCACCACATTCTACTGTTCCACTCAACATCGGACACTTCACTGTAGTAAACAACAATGATTATTGGCTGGTCATCTGCCACTGTGGTGCCGAGTTAATTTTACTCCAATGAAAATGTTTTTACTATGTACAGGGATTTACATTTTTAATGGCTGGAAGAAAAATTATTTTTAGTCGGAGCAATTACTGTCGCCGGGCCGAAGTTTTCTTTGGAACACTGGTGATGCAATGAATCTATAACATTCAGTATAACAATTTGGATGACTTTATCGCAATAAAGTGGGGACGCGGAGCGTCGGAGCTGTTTCTACTTTGTCATTCTGATTGGCCGGCAGCCATCTTGTCAGCCATTTAAACCCAAAAATTCTCAAAATTTAAAAAAAAAGTATATAAAAATTTATTTCAAAACTATAAAAATATAAAAATGTATTACAAATTTTATTTAAAAAACTTATAAAATAAAATGTTTCGAATATTTGTGCTTAGAGGTTCCACCAGGGAGCCGGAGCCGACTGGCTGCCATGTTGTAAGATTACCCGATTGTCATGTTGGATGTCGGTGATCTTGACCTTGACCCCATTGCCATGACCTTGGCTGAAATTGAACGCAAAAGTCTTCTTAATTGTTTCAAAAATTCCCCCAAAAATATAAAAACAGCTAAAAATATTTGAAAATATCAAAAAAAAATTTTAAATTTATTTAAAATTTTTATAAAAAATTAGAGTTTCGAATGTTTTGGCTTAGAGAGGACGAGGGACTGGAACCGATCAGTTACCATGTAATGACGTCACCCAACCACCATGTTGAACGCAGGTAACCTTGACATTGACTCATGACTTTGGCCCTATAACCGTGATCTTGGATGACCTTTAAAACAAAAACCCGAGAAAAAAAGCACAAATTTAATCAATTTATAAAATTCAGTTACCTTCAATTACATTAATGACTACTAACGACATCTTGGATCCAGGTGACCTTGACCATTGACATTAACGCGATGACATTTGGCCTTGAACAAAAATTCCGTCAAAAATCCCAAAAATTTCCTAAGAATTTATAAAAAAAATAATATGAAATATTATAAGAAATTATTATCTAAAATTATTTTTAAAAACGTACATTTTTGGAGGTTTCGCACAGCACCACCTCCAGCACACGACTGATCCAACAACTCCAGCATCCAACCAATCAAACTCTATTAACATCCCCCTCCCCACATAATCTCCCTTGCTCATTCTGTCCACTCCACTCTACTCACCAATTTAGATTTTTTCGTTGGTCATTTGTTTGCATTTTCAACACTTTGATGGCACTGATGACTCCAACCAACATGTTAGATCTGGATGACCTTCACCTTGACCTCACATCCGTGAATACGACCCTGTGCCCATGACCTTAAATAACCTTGAACCCAAGAAGAAATTTAAAAATGTATTTTATAAAATCCAAAAATTAAAATAAAATATTGAAAAATTTCAAAATTAATTAAATAATTTTTTTTATTAATAGTTTGATTAATATCGCAATCTTTCCATAAATGAGCACCACAGCCAGCACCACAAAATGTATTATGTATAAAATAAATTAAAAATAATTTTTTTTTACATATTTATATACCTATAGACAATGATGTATAACAATTATTTTAAAATATTTTATTCCCATAATTATATATGCATAATTGTGCATAAATTTAATTTGAAAAAAACATTATTTTGATATTTATATACCCATATATAATTATGTATAAAATTAATTTAAAATATATTTTTTTATTTTATACTTATGTATACACAATTATCTGTGTGTTTTATTCTAGAGCGAATGAGTATATGAGTTTTCTCAGAGTGCTCGCAAATTTTTTTACATATGAATTTTTCTAGTGAAATGCCTTTTGTGGGCACAAGCTAGGCTCTTTACTGTTAAAGGAACCACATTTATATAGAAAAAAATTACGGTTGACGTTCTGACACCGTGAGGTGAACATCGATTTGGAAGCACTCACTCGTCGTACCACGAAAATGAATTGCCGAATACGAAAGCCTGGCTTTAACCTCAACGATCATGGAGCGGCAACCTACATCATCGCTAACTGGTTGTCGCCAGTGCCGATTCTGCGATCAAGTTTTCACCTATGGTCAAAATGCTCGTCGGAATGAAAGAACTGCTTGTACGAAGAGTCCTTTTCGCGCGATGAAGCTTTACGGCATTGGTTCCATGCAGTTTGTGCAAGGCGACACGTTGAGAGAACATACCGAGATCTGCAAGGATTCGTCTACTAGGAGTCAGCAAGTGTTGTCAGCAATATCTCTTGCTGCATCGTTGGGTACCGATTCGACATGTTATTAGGATGATACAGTTAATGCTAAATGCGGAATGAGTGCAGTAAAGTTGGTTTGCGCAGAATGTACATGTTCGCGGTAAGCAGAACTTCAAAATAAACGGTCGTTAGCTCTAAATATTGATAAGCATACAGATCCTGCTACAAATAAAACGAAATATAATATTAAGGATTATACAGTAAGTGATGACGATCATGAAGACAGAATAGAAGAAAATGAACATGAAGACATGATAATGTTGAAAATGATGATGGTGATTTTCTCGATGCACTGACACACCACTCCAACAAATTTGCTGCAATGAACGACACGAAGGAGGCAGAAGATGCCGAAAATACTGGCTACCTATTTCCCGAAGACCCTAATAAACTTGTTGATATACTCAGATATTTTGTTGTCATTCAAAAACGGAGGGATATTTCATACATTGTTGAAATATCTTCAATTATTAATAAACTTGAGGAACGGGGATACATCGCATGATGTGATGAACTGCTTCCTTCTGAAATTGTAATTACAAAATGATAATAATTTATTAGTATAAAATAATTATTTTTTGTTTATTTTTTTGTGCAGTATCCTTTTATCTCTCAAAACTTTAAAGTGGTGCTATGAGCACACGACTATCAATGGAAAAATCTGCATATAGAATGATAATAAAGATGAAGCACAAAAAATTAATTTATATTTGACTGTATATAAAACATTAATTATGTGGACATGAACAAATTTTGGATACTGTTGGTGATTCGTTTTTTAAATATTACAGGCGAAAAAACAGTGAATTGAATATGGATTGATGATGATTGATGGAAAGATTGCGAAATATCGTTGGAAATATTGTGAAATATTTATGGAAAGATTCTACAAGATTGATGGAAAGATTGAAAGATTGATAGAAATATTTAAATACTGATATAAATATAGAAATATTGTGGTGCTGATTATGGCGCTGATTATGGTGCTGATTGTGGTGAATGTGGCACTGATTGTGGTGCGTGTGATTTTGGTTGTAATTCTTATTGCTGGAAAGATTGCGAGAGATTGATGGGAATATTGAAATATTAATGGGCATATTGAAATATTTACGGAAAAATTGCGAAAGATTGAGAAATATTGCGAAATATTGATGGGAAGATTGAAATATTGAAAGATTGATGGGGAAATTGAATGATTTGTAGAAATATTGAAATATTGTGGCGCTGATTGTGGTATGTGTTGTTCTGATCGTGGTACATGTGGTGCTGATTGTGGTAAATGTGGTGCTGATTGAGGTGCTTATTGTGAAATCTTGCTAGAAATAATGAAAAGGATGGAAAGATTGCGAAATATTGATGAGAAGATTGAAAGATTAATGGGAAGATTGCAAAATATTGAAGGGAAGATTGATGGAAATATTTAAAGAATGATGGAAATATTGGTGTATGTGGTGGTGATTGTGGTGCATGTGGTACTGATTGTGACTGATTGCGAAATATTGCTGAAATAATGAGAAAGATTAATGAAAATATTGCGAAATATGTATGCACAAATTGCGAGAGATTTGCCAAAAATGGCTAAATATTGATAGAAAGATTGTGAAAGATTGATGGAAATATTGCGAAAGTTTGGTGGAAAGATTGAAATATTGATGAAAAGTTTGCATAAGGTTGATGGAAAGATTCTAAAGATTTGAGAAGATTAAAATATTATTGGAAAGATTGAAAGATTGAAAAATTGATGGAAAGATTGGTGCGTGCGGTGTTTATTGTGGTGCTGATTGCGGTGCTGATTTTGTTGCTGATTGCGGTTCTCATTGATGGAAAGTTTGCAAGATTGATAGAAAGATTTATAAAAAACAAGTCTTTAAATTTTTTCAATAGCATTTTTTTATTTTGTTGTTTTTTGAGAGATTTTATAATTTCTTTTTGTGTTCAAGATTGTCCAAGGTTATGGGCACGGGGTCAAGGTCACATATGTGAGGTCAAGGGGAAGGTCATCCAGATATAATATGTTTTCAGTCATCAATGCCACCTAAGTGTTGAAAATGTAAACAAATGACAAACGAAAAGCCAATGCGGCTGGTGGAGTGCATTCGATAGAATGAGCAAAGGTAAAGAGTAGGGGAGGGGAATTTTAAAACAATGTAATTGATTATAGGGGGGTCAGCCACCTGCTGGACGTGGTGTTGTGCGAAACCTCTAAAAATGAAGGTTTTTAAAAATAACTTAAGGTAATGATTTCTTATAAAAAAAATTTAAATTTTTTATAAATTCTTACGATTTTTTGGGATTTTTGACGGCTTTTTGTTTAAGGCCAAATGTTATCCTGTTAATGTCAATTGTCAAGGTCACCTGGATCCAAGATGGCGTTAGTAGTCATTAATGTAATTGAATGTCACTGAATTTTATAAATTTATTCCATTTTTGCTATGTTTTCTTGAGTTTTTGTTTTCAAGGTCATCCAAGGTTACAGGTGTAGGGTCAAGATCATGAGTCAATGCCAAGGTTGCCTATGACCAACATGGTGGTTGGGTGACGTCATTACATGGTGGCTGGTCGGTTCCAGTCCCTCATCCCTCCTAAGCCAAAAAATTCGAAACTACTATTTTTTTAATAACAATTTTAAATAAATTTTAAATTTTTTTAAAAATAATTTTTAACAGTTTATATATTTTTGGGAGAATTTTCAAAACAATTTAGATGATTTTTGCGTTTAAGTTCAGCCAAGGTCATGGTAATGGTGGTCAAGGTCAAAGTCGCCGACATCTAACATGACGGTCGGGTAATCTTACAACATGGCAGCCAGTCAGCTCCGACTCCCCGGCCCCTCTGAGCACAAACATTCAAAATTCTAATCTTATAATTTTTAAAAATAAAATTTTTATCATTTATTAAAACTGTAATTTTTTGGAATTTTTTGTAATTTCTTTGGGTTTTTATGGTTAAAGGTCACCGGGTCAAGGTCGAAGGTCAATTTATAGGTCATCGACATCCAACATGGCGGATAAGATGGCCACCGGTCGACCGGAATGACAGAGCACGAACAGTTTATAAGCTCGGGGGTCTCCACACCCTTGCACCAAAGTCGTCAAAATTTCTACTAACGTGCGTGTTTGGTTCACAATGACAAATTTATTTTCAAAGTAGTGTAGCCCTCAAAATATTAATTGAGTATTTTCGACAGACCTGCTTTATTTCTTCATTATAACCACTGTGCGTTCTCCTACCACATTTCAGTATTAAATTTCCCGTGTATAGACCAATTGACAATTATTCACTTTTTGGATTATATATATAAATACTCATTGCCAAAAAATTGTTGTCCATGCGGATGATTCCCGTTTCACGCTAGGCTACTCAAAAGACGCCAGCAAGGGCGCTGTGCCTGCCAGGATATATAAAATAGTCCTCGTGTGCATGTTTTCCGATCTGACTCGTTCTATTGTGTCAGAAGCACAATTAGAAAGTGTGGGACGAGTTCGGCAGCATTTAGAACAGTTGAATGCGTTCGAGAGGGGTCGCATCGTAGGGGTGCGGGAAACGGGATGGTCATTTAGCCGTGTTGCGCGCCTTGCTGCTACTGCCGATATTACCGTAGCACATTGTTAGCGCCAATGGATAGAGGAAGGTACGCACACATCACGACCCGCAGGACCTGGGTGACCGCGAAGAATTACACCGAGGGAAAACTGGCCGATTCCGACATGCGCGGAATGTCTCAGTTGCCACAACTGCGGACATTCAGTGATCAGTTATGTCCACCCTGCAGCATTCTGTGAATGCCAGTATCTTTGACCGACAGTTGCATGACGGAGGACCACACGCACGCAGATCGTTACGACGACTGTCCTTAACTCCACATCAACGTCACCACAGGCTGCAATGGTGTCGTGACCAACTGTCATGGAGCCATGCAAAATGGCAGCTGGTGAACTTCAGTGATAAGTCTCGATTTACGTCTTGTTTATAACGATCAACGCATCCTTATATGGAGGCAACATGAGCAGGAACGAGATGAATGGTTTGTTGTCACGCTGCACACGTCCAGATGGCCTGGTGCCATGGTGTTGGGTGCGATTCCGTACGATGCCTGATTACCGCTGGTCTTCATCACGGGCACTTTGACAGCCTAATGGCACGTTCATGACATCCTGCAATCATTGACCCTGCCATTTGTGAACGCCCACGCCAGTGCTCTATTCCAACAGAATAACATCACTCTCATACCGCTACCGCCTCAAGAGCGTGCCTTGAAGCCACGGGTACTCTGTTACGGCCAGCCGCGTCATCCCACATATTGAAAATTTCATTGGATACTATTGGCTGGTCTATCTCATCTCCAAATCCACAGAAAATTCTGTAGGAACTGCGAGCGAATATTCTAGCTGCATGGGATGGACTATCGCAGGAGACCACTAGGAACCTCAAAGTGGCGGCCATTTATATATTTAGCTTGATACGCGATAGCAACGAAACCATGTAACACATTTCAACTTTACGTTCTATGCTGGTTGTACTAATCACAACCATCAAATGTACACACAGTGACTCTTTGGTGCGCCATTATGAAAGACTGTCATATGATAAAAGTAAAAATGGCNAACCATCAAATGTACACACAGTGACTCTTTGGTGCGCCATTATGAAAGACTGTCATATGATAAAAGTAAAAATGGCAGCACATTTCGGGAAACAATCGACCGAATACTACCAAATTTGGCAGACAGTTATTAGTACGGCAGGCCATGAAAAATAATATATTTTAATGGCTCAGGCGCTTACAGTGGAACTCTGTTATAATATCCCCTCTTATAACATTTCCCTTCTTGGTAAGATGCTTTCTCTTGTTACAGAAACATGTTTTTCAATACAAAACTATCCTCTTATAAAGTTTTCCCTTTTATAAGGCTGATATTTCTTCGGGCCTTTGAGAAATGTTATAACAGGGTTTTACTGTATTTTCAAAATGGTCTCTTTATAAACATCTTAGCTTATCNTATAAAGTTTTCCCTTTTATAAGGCTGATATTTCTTCGGGCCTTTGAGAAATGTTATGACAGGGTTTTACTGTATTTTCAAAATGGTCTCTTTATAAACATCTTAGCTTATCATGCAACATCTACGAAACCATGTAACCAATTTCAACATAACTTTGTATGTCGGCAGTATATATAACTTCCACCAAATGTGTCAACGCAGTTTCTTTTGTGCGCCGTTTTGAAAGACAAAGTCATATTAAAATATCTCGGGAAATAAATCCACACATTCCGATCAAATTTAGGCGACAAGTTATGCATTTTGTATTCCATTCAATGTTATATGAATTAAGGCAGCAGTCACATATTTTCATCATAACAGCCAAGTATATTTTAGGGTAGTACGCTATAGGTCCCAAATAATTTCAACCGAACTTAATATGCTGGCAGTGTCTGTGACAAACATAGAATGTGCTAATGCACGCAATTTTGGACACCATATTTAGAGATAAAACCAAATGATAAAACCAAATGAGGAAATTAAGCTTTGATGCCTTATTTCGGGGAACAGTGAACCGATTCCGATCAAATGTGTGCACAAGTAGTGTCACAGTAAGCCATGTTAACTAATACGTTTTAAGTGGACCAAGTATTTTTGAATGGCTGTAATATTGATCATTTCAAATTAGTATGTTACAAATCAACAAGATATCAAAATTCAATCAAACATTTGTACTTTAGAAGCATCAAATATACTTATAAGAGCTTTCATAACAGTTTATTGTAGGTTAGTGCCAGGTGAAAAATTGGCGCATTTATATTTATACCGTTTCGGGAAAAAATCAAATAATTCTCACAAAATTTGGCACACAAGTAGTATTGCAGTAGTCCATGTAATCTTACATCATTTAAGTGACTCACATACATGTTTTCAAAATGACGGCCCTGTTATAATTTTGGGTAGTAACCCGTATTTACCAAAACATTAGACTGAGTACATCGAATTTTATGCTTATATTCCTACCTCCATAATGCAGTTGATTGAGTGCCAGTTTAAGGTACGATGAATCCAGTGTTAAGAGTCCCGGATAAGACATGTGTGTATTTGTAGTTATTTCATTGATGCTCCATATATTTCTGTTTATATTACTAATTATATCTCTGCCAACAATACGCCAAGGCCTGCTTACCATCGAGGCTTTTATGAACTTCAAAAAAATTATTGGCATCTATGTAGAGGATAGAAGGTACATTAGTTATGTCGGCAACTTCATGATCTCTTATAGTAGTACCTTGTCCATTCCACGTCTGAAATTTCCGTTGCCCTTTGTGCTGTAAACTTTATTGCGGAACATTTCCACCTAAGATACGATTGTTTATTTGGTGGTGTAAGTATATGGAAAGGGTTCTGGAACGTAGTTATAACGAATGACAACAATATGCCACCATTACGTCGTGTTCCATAACTTTGTAAATAATGTCCTATGACTCATGCACGTTTGTGGATGGTGTACTGCTACTGCGGCATTTCAGATGTCACTTAGCGTCTATTGTAACATATAAACATAAGATAAGTTAACTGATTTCACCTTTTATGAACAAAAATTCATCCTTTGTTCAGTTATCTTTATTTTGTAATATGCCGCATTTCAGCTTTTATTTTAATATGTTTAAAAATAAACGAGTTTTAGAACCTATAAAATTTAAGATACACATTTGACAGCACATTACATATCTTACAGAACTACTTTGCCAATTTTGCGGGGGATATTTTAAAGGTTAGTTTCGAAAGGGTTCACATAGTAAAAAAAAATGTGTTGGCACCTGAATTTTTTTTGTAACAATACATATATTTTTATGTTTAAAAATATTGCAGTCATATTTTAAGTTTTTGTATTCACAAGACTAGCAGAAAATACATTGTCGTTAGCACTGAAATTGTGTTAAAAGTTAGTAGCATTTCAGACATGTAGGTAAGGATACAAATATTGGTAGACGGTTCTCGCTGATGAGGATTCCGCTCACCTGGATTTACCACTTGTTATCATAGACGACGTAGCAAAAATGTCTCAAATGGAGAAGGTTTTCAAATGGTGGTTTAACTAGGGTTTCATATTCTGAAGGATCATTTTATGAATGCATACGCAAAGTTCTGAAAATGTTATTAATTAATACTGCATAGAGAAGAATATCGTGCAATTGTATGATATTTAACACAGATGTGAAACTATGGTATAAAAATTTAAAATTTGGCTGGTTTTGCTAGCATTTTTTCGTAAACTAGTTGTCGAACTATTTGCGACTGAGTGAGAAATTTTTTAAGCCGTCGTTAAGAACTACTTTACTTCTCATATTTGTGTCCTTCCGCTATAGGCCTATTTAAAACTTACTGTACATTGCCATGGGCTGATCACTATCCATGCGCCAGTTAAGTGAAAATGTGAACTAGTTAGGAAACAAATGTGTTTCTAATACGCCAATTAATACTCTTATATGCATAAAGTAAAAAACCCCAATATTTTCCAAAAATTTAAACACTAGACTTGCAGTGCAAAGTCAAGTCTTGGAACTATTTTACTGAATCTGCCAACTTAACTGGGAGCCAGCACGTCAGTGTGTACGATAGCTTATATGCAGTTAACGGGTAGTAATTTTTTTTCAAAAGTTGAATTTAAATGTTCTTATTTTACGTTGTACTCCATGTACCTATAATAAGCCACTCGCCCATAAAGCAGACTTCAGACTTATTGACAACTGAATATGAAGGAGTGGTGATTAAGGAGATAGGTGAAGGAAAGCTGTATATTTGCGCACGTTTTGCCTCGTATTGTTTATCTGGGGATTATTATAAGTTTTTGGCATGACAAGGCAAAAATAATAATTTCGCCCACCTTCTTATATTGTTAGAGTCATACGACCGTTATTGTTATCGGAGCACTGATGGAAGATAAGAAAGATTATATCGGATGTTCACGAACAAATTGTAACAAACACCAGAGTGGTGTAGATAAGTACAAATTGAGCATATTTCATCACAGAACCAATAATCTAACGACGTTCATAGTTTTCACGCTAAGTTTATTTCAGCTACGTTATTACTTGAAGTAACAGGAGCATCTTGATACAATTTCTTTGAATTCCGACACTTCGTTCGCTTGCGGGTTTAACTTGTAGCTGTTTTAACTTTAAATATTTATTTCAACCTTTAAAACGGAAATATGGACTAACCACTAAACAAAATGTTCATAAAATGCTCTTTCCTGACATTCGTACAACACGAATAATTTTTTTGAGCTGTTTCTTAACGTGATAAATTTCGAGATTTTTAAGAAAAAAAATTTTTTTAAAGTGCATTTTCCGTCATTTATTTATCGGACCATTATTCCGTATCATGACTAAAAGTATGTAATGCGCTGAAAATGTAGGTCTTTTTCGAGATTTCTTCACACTTTATGAATCAAACATTTGAAAAATCACCCTATGTATGACGTGTTTGTTTTATCCTATATATGCCTCGTACTGCAAGCGTTTTATACTCGATTTAATAACAAAGTTACTTATCTTTAATTAAATGGAACTTTTACTTCTACTCTGTCTATTTAATATATTTTGTTACTTATTAATATGAATAAATAAAGGGAGAAAAAAAAGTGTGTTGGTTACGCCTAGTAAGAAAACATTCTTATGGAAAATAACATTACACCGATTGTGCACGAATTCGGTGCGATGCACTTTGGTGTAATTTTCTATACTTAGTGGGGCTTTGTTTACAGATGGAGGACTATCCTAAAACTAAAACTTCGGCAGGGCTTCAAAAAAATTTAAAATAGCTTGAGAGCGAGTGCGGATGTCATGTCTAGTGCGTGGGAGGTTGGGGGATATCTTAGTCCCCCCCCTTACCCCTTCCACTCATCGGGTTGTGAGTGTGTGTGCGCGTGCGCGTGTGCACTTGAGCGGAGGCGCGCAGAGAGCGCATGGGCGAAAGCGGAAACAGGTAGAACCGGTGACCGTCACGAACCGGGCAGTAATTAGCGGGGCTCTCGCCGGCCCAGGAAGCAGGCAGCCGCTCGCCGTGGGAACTGTGCTAGTACCATGTAGTAGGGTGATAGGGGAGGGTGTCGCTCCCACACCTACAATCAGCCATTACGTCAGCACCATATATATAAGTTATATATATATGTTACATACAGGCTGTATCTAAATTCGGCCGACAAACTTCGGCTGCATGTTTATCACGAAAACAGACGTCGAATATATATATATATATATATATATATATATATGACCCATGGTCTAAATCGATTCCTAAAGGCGGTACACGTCTTTGAAGTTGGAACTGACACACAAAATTATAACAGACATCGGAGAAAATATGCAAGATTGAACACTGCGTTTCTGGATAGTGTGTAAGTGTGTAATGATTTACAAACACCACAAAGCCTGTCTCTGTCAACATATTAATTTTAGGAAATAATAACGGTTATCACTCTTATTGCGAGCAATTCAACATGACGCGGTAGCACGTGGGAAATTTCATTGATTGAATATGAATCCGCATGTTCCAATTGACGAAAAAAGGTCGCCTTGTTTAAACACCCTAAACCCCGCAATTTACGACTAATTCTAGTTTGAAAATGAAAAATAATTATTTTCAAAACCTGGCAGACGGGCATTACGCACAACGTCCAATAACGAATGGTTACGAATATCAAAGGGACAAAATAATAGAGAAAGGACTAAAATATTCAGACATATGGGGTAATATGGGGTAACAAATGTATGGTGGTGCTATATAAGTATTTTNCCAATAACGAATGGTTACGAATATCAAAGGGACAAAATAATAGAGAAAGGACTAAAATATTCAGACATATGGGGTAACAAATGTATGGTGGTGCTATATAAGTATTTTATTTTTAGGTTGTAGCAATAAGAGAATGCCAGGTAAATTCACAATGTTATTTATTACTTAATGACGTGCAATATTGTGGTATAAACGAGTCTTAGATAAGATGCACGAACTCTCGGCCTCCAATCTCACTGCAGAGTAAATATGGACGATGCCACGATTGCCGAACACGGTCAAACACGCTGGACGTGGTTCTTCTTATTTCCGCAGCAGCATGTATTCTGGCTACAAGATCCTCCAGAGACGCTATTGGAATCTCGTAAACCGAACACTTCATAGCACCCCACAAGTAAATGTCAAGCGGTGTAAGATCGGCTGACCTCGCAGGCCATAACCTCGGCCCATTGCGTCCTATCCATTTACATGGAAACGTGGTATCAAGGTACTCTCGAACATGGTGCGGTGGTGCACCGTCATGCTGCAGCAACATTTCTTGTCGAATCCTATGTGCAACGTCTTTCAGCCACTCTGGAAAAACCTGTTCTAAAAACACGAGGTACCGGTCAGCATATCAGCGAGCGGGCAACATGTATGGCCCAATTAAACTGTCATCTACAATACCACACCATACGTTAACGCCAAATTGTTCCTAGTAATTGAGAATGAAGGGCGCCTGAGTGTTCGCCTCCGCCCACACGTGACTATTATGAGACGTCAATACACATTCTCTTGTGAATCGCACTTCATCGAAAAACAATACGAAACTTGGTAAATATGGCTTTACTGCACATCGTTGTAAACACCACTGCACGAACTGTAAACGTTGTGCGTAGTCTTCAACCTTCAAATGATGCCCTTTGTGTCAGTGATATGGATGGAGCAGCTGTTCATGCACAACTCTCCACATATTCGTGTGTCCAGTGCGGAACGTATGCGCCACTTGACGGGTGCTGGTAGATGAAACTTCCGCAGCACCTCCTCCTCAAAGTGAGGTGTTCGTACCGACCTTGGACGGCCAGTATTAGGCCTGTACACCNGAACTTCCGCAGCACCTCCTCCTCAAAGTGAGGTGTTCGTACCGACCTTGGACGGCCAGTATTAGGCCTGTACACCTGTAGCATGTACGGTATTGGGACAGGTACGCTCAGTTTCGCAGTGTACAATGATCGCTGTGACGTCATGTAATTATGCAGTGTTGCTCTTTTACTCACCGTAAATGTCCCCTGTTTACGAAGCCTCTTAACAATGGCTGTGAACGTTTAATGGTGTGGCATACGTCAGTTTGGATACCTTTCCCTGAGTCTTTTAGATAGGCTTTTAAAGCTGTTATTTCCGTGTAATCTGCGCAGCAGCCTTTTGAGACAAAGACTATAAGGTGTCAAGTAGTAATTTTGGGTTAAATAAGTTTAGGACATTTTGTAGCTTGAATGAGGTCATCAAATTATATCGCCCCAACCTATCTTTTTTTCCCGTATGTGACTGTTAATTTATACCTATTATATATATATTATATTATATATATACACCTACATTGTTAGAAATTTCTGCATATTTACGGAAACTTTTACGGAGATGTAGAGTTATTTTACGGAAAAGCACTTCGTAATGACGAATAACGGAAATGAGCTCCGTAAATACAAAATACAGAAGCTCTTCGTAAATAAAAAATCTTAATCAAATTAATGAATAAGAAATAACATCACAACCAATAACCTTATGGCTTCGATTTTGAGACACTTACAATGCCGATTATACCTAAATCGTATTAAATCACATCTTTACAATACTAATTCGTGTAAAATAGTAGTAGGTGAGTGGCGAACCACTCATGGAGTGGCAATTTGTTTATTCATACTCAAATTCCGATACTAGACAAAATTTCCTGTATACACAATAAAACACGCACATTACGAAAAAAAAAAATTCGTAACATCGTTTTATAAACCGCAAATATTAGAAGCGCTCTAACATGACTTGAAACTAAGGCAGGTGAATTAATCACTTTCATGTAAAATCCATATTTACTAAACCTTTTGTGTAAAAGGTGTGGAAGGTGAGTGGTTCGAGTTGTTGCTTGTTATTTTTTTCGATTCGTGTTCAAATCTCACTGCAAAACAAAATATTAAAATTGTTTTTTAGTTTCTCTGTTATACGAAAATTACATGACTAGAAACTAAGAGGTACATGCATCGTTCAATATAAATTCCGTTTTTACAAAACTACTTTATGTATAAGTATGGAAGGCAGTGGGTAAAGTGTTGGGCAGTAAAATTTTTTTTCCTTATTTAAAGTCCAGCTGCCAGAGAAAATTTTTAAATTTTTTTAATAGTTATTTGTATACGTAATGCTTTAACAACATAACGAAATCAAAATGTTTGTTTTGTTACCCCTTTTTATAAAGAGCAGATTTAAAAAAAAACTTGCAAGATTGTGGACACATTCCGTGAATTCTCAGAGATTTGGTGAAATTTACGGAGAGAACGTTATTGAAAAAACCGAGGAGACCGTAATTTTAAGCAGATGTCTGGATAATTGTAACCGGTATTTTCCGTGATTTTACCGACATTTTTCCTAACAGTGTACTCAAAAAACATCCAGAACGGCATAACGTCAAGCCAGTATCTTATCATTCCCAAATTCGGTAGAGGAAAGTATTCTACGATACCTTTCATCAATTACGTGCCAAAATGTTAGGTACACTGTAAAAAAATATTTGGAAATTTTACTGAGAAATAGTTTGTAATTTTACAAATGCTTGTAACAGTACAAATATTTCTTTTGTTACACTAATCGTTTGAAAATCTACAAGGTCTGCGTTTGTAATATACCTCAAAAAAGGTTTGTATTATACTGACCCATATCCAAGAAAATCAGCAAAATGGCAGACACTCAACAAGGTAAAACCGTATATAGCTCTCTATGCAAAAACCACAGGTAATGTAAAGTAAAGTTGCGTGCAAAAAAAAATTTATTGCTAGTTTCAATAACGTAAACCACTTAAAACAACTCAATTAATCATAATAAAACGGCAATTTCAATCAAACGTTACCATATTACTCATTAACTGTTAATGTTTCCTAGCTACGCAGAACTCTTAAATCGGCTCTCAAGAACTCCTTAAGAGCAGTCAAAATCTCTTAACTCAACAACAGAAAATTCGTCTTAAGCAAATAACTTCATTAATATCATNAGGTGTGTGTATGTATATATATATATATATATACATATTTATATATTAAAAATAAGTTTCGCTTTCGTAAGTCAAGTTGGTATTGTGGTTAAGGGTGCTGGCTGATAATACAATAATTGTGAGTTCTAACACCCATGCTGGCAATACAAATATTTTTAATTGTAAATTAAATTTTCAAATAATATTTTTACTTATTCTGTTATTAATTTATCGCATTTGTTTTCTAGTAGAAAAAAATAATTTTAGGTACACTTCTCAATAAATTCTAATACAATGCTATTATTTGTAATATTACAAATTAATCTTGTGCAGATTTTACAAGAAAACTTTTATCGTTTTACAAAGGATTTTCTTGGCAACTGGGTTCCAAGGATTTTTCTTGTAAAAGTAAAAAACATAATTATAGTTTACGGACGTCAATGGAGTCTGCTAATCCGGTATTGTAATATATGGAATATTAATGTGCTTTTACTAAATGACGTACTCCACTTGCTAGAAACAAGTAATGTCCACGACGTTACCTAAGATTCTCTCTCTCTCTCTCTCTCTCTCNTGACGTACTCCACTTGCTAGAAACAAGTAATGTCCACGACGTTACCTAAGATTCTCTCTCTCTCTCTCTCTCTCTCACTCACTCACTCACTCACCTCCCCTCCTCCATAAAGACTTCAGTGGCCGCATTCATGCAAGATACTGCCAAACACGGTAGGTTATTTGACGTCACAATTGCTGTAGATACGAGCCTGCGTAGTGTAGACATAATGAGTAATGATATTGGCAACCTTGAATGGAGAAATTCTTGCACACTCAAGTAGATGCAAATTGCAAAGCTGTAAAATCATGACTGGTTAGGTGAACCTGGTGCGTAAGTTGTTAAATGATCCATCACCAAGATGGGTGTCACGGAATAATGTGCAATCATGGAAAAGGGAAGGGGGAATGTGTCTGATAAACAATGCGACATTAATTCTTCACTACTAAGTAGAAGCCAGTTAACCAGCTTTTCCTTTCCTTTTCTGTTTTCTCTCTGGTAGTTGTTATGAAGCTTGTGCCATGGTTTCTTACACCTCTTGAACTCTTGTAAATATCGCACGTATGCGAGTTTGAACATGTTTTATTTTGACTTTGAGCGTGTGCAACTTTCCTTTATTGTTTCTGGCTATCACCTTCACATATATGAATGAATAATGGAATACAACAACGTAATCTTAATTTTTCTGGCATATTAGTCGTTTATTTGATAGTTGTCCTTCGAATGACGTTCGAGAGAGATGGAAAAATACTTTTTGAAACGAAACTTGTAAAACATAGGAAACTGCAATTCGTGTTTACTGAGAAAGGTAAAAGATTTATTTAAGTAATACGCTTCAAGATAATGTACAGAACGTGTAAGGTTGGCAGTATCTGTTTGACTTAAGCGGGTTCCAAATAGCATGACTACCCCAGACTGACTTTTATAAACCGAGTGCTGAAAACAAACCCTTAGACTAAAGAAACATCTTTTGCGAATGTCTCCAACATTGGATAACGAATTGACTACAGAAAAATCGAAATCATATGTTAAGATATAGACACGGGTCCTTCTTTCTTTTTTAATCAACGTTTGTCCTTTTATGACAAGATTGCTGCAAATTATAGTGCCGAATTTAAGCGTAGTATATTCAAAAATAAAATATTTGCCAGGACATNCATGACAAGATTGCTGCAAATTATAGTGCCGAATTTAAGCGTAGTATATTCAAAAATAAAATATTTGCCAGGACATACCAAACACACCCGCAGATACACGTTATAGACGCAAAAAAGTATTTCGTTACTGGAACTCGGAATATGGTCATTGCGTTTCTAGCATGTGCACTCTACCTCTCATTCCCTCTACGGGTTGCTTCGGCGTTCTCATCCCACAAGCATGGTGTCTATGGCATTATGCTTGTGTGTCTTTGGTCATTGGGAGCTCCTTCTTAACTCCTAGAAAATTAAATAACTGACTCGTCTTGATATTCAGTGAAGACAAAAATATTGCAGCAAGGCAAAATAGAGAGCGCTAATATGGTAGTAAGCGTTTAACTTCAGTAGTGGGCAGGACAATAACTTTCTTTCGTATATGTCCGAAATTCAACTCTCTATTGAATTTTTTATTTCGCCCACAAAAATTTATGAATTTATTCATTACTTATGGAGAAAGCTTACAGTTTGCCAAGTGCTACGACAAATATTCGGACCCTTATTCAAGTCTACATCAGGGCCTACAATACGTCTATAATATCCAGAACTCCCCATATTTGTAGTTCAGGTAAAAAATATAAAAGCTACTCGTATAAATGTGTCTCAGTGGCAGGTGTACAATTTTCTATTCAATTTAAGAAGACGTGTGTCTTTAATTGCTATTGTAATTTTAACTACAGCTACAAATCTATGAGTGTATTTTAATGTTGCCGGGAATACAAGACAGTTGTGTGTGCATGAATTGATCTTTAACATGCCAACCTATCTGACGTCTAGGGCCATTCAACTTATGACACTGGCCATCTCTAAAAGAGAGACAATGAACTGGCCGGTATTTGTTATCAGTTTTGGAGCACCTTAATGGGATTGCCATGTCATCTCAACTGAAACGTAGCGCTGATGCACGAGGCTGTACCTTAATCAACGACTATTNCTTAATGGGATTGCCATGTCATCTCAACTGAAACGTAGCGCTGATGCACGAGGCTGTACCTTAATCAACGACTATTATGGATTAAGTTATTAAGTCGTTACGAAAATCTGGCTTTTAAAAAAAGTACCTACGTTCGATAGTTTAGCGAGTGTAAATTCACTTCTCAGTACATGGAAAATTATTTTATTATTTTGGGCTGGTAAGTAAGCCGTTGTGAACCTCATGTATAAATAAAAAAATATTTGTTCTCAGTGCAAATGGCTAAATTTCATGTTAACGCATACATTATTTTACACNCCTTAATGGGATTGCCATGTCATCTCAACTGAAACGTAGCGCTGATGCACGAGGCTGTACCTTAATCAACGACTATTGTGGATTAAGTTATTAAGTCGTTACGAAAATCTGGCTTTTAAAAAAAGTACCTACGTTCGATAGTTTAGCGAGTGTAAATTCACTTCTCAGTACATGGAAAATTATTTTATTATTTTGGGCTGGTAAGAAAGCCGTTGTGAACCTCATGTATAAATTAAAAAATATTTGTTCTCAGTGCAAATGGCTAAATTTCATGTTAACGCATACATTATTTTACACAATAAAATCGTCGTATAAAACATTTTACTAGGTTATCCGATGGTACAGGCATACCGGGTCATCGATGTGATTTGCTTGTGTACCCATCTCGACTGCAATCAGTATTCAATATCCAAAGAATTTTCCCGGTGAGCCAATGGCGAATGGCCTCTGGGCTTTCTCGGCGGTACTCCCTATTTAATTACTACATTTCTTCACGTTATCGTCAGAGGATCTTCTTTTCTATGTCATTAGGGAAGACAGTCGTCTACGAGTCTCAAATCCAAAGAATTTATTTCCCCCAGTGGGCAATACCTTTATCTAAAGGTAGGAATCGATAAGTATTTTACATGGCATGCTACGACGGAGAAGTATCTTACAGCCAGTATTCAATTTTTCTTCCTCGCACAGTAGGTTATAATCAATATCCAAAAAAATTATATTCAGCAGATAAACGCCACATAGTTTATACCGTTGGAACGATGAGAAAAGTCGGAGTGGAAGAGTAAAACTGTTGGTGTAACCTATATGCAATTCCGGTAATGACACCTACAAACCATCCAGGATTCGAGCCCGAAACCTTGTAGCATATCCCGAAGGTGGCTCCCGAGCTACTTCGACCTCGAGGAATCGACAGTCCAAGTCCGATCTCACGTCGCGGTGGTTGTTTTGCTGTTTCTACGATCTCTTCGACACTTCGTAATGACTGGTGATGCCCTCCTCGGCAACGTGATCCATTACTCGACTGGATGGTGGTTGTCGGGCGGCGTGGAGGAACATGTCGACCAGGCATCCGCGGTGTCCGTCAGCGCCATCGGCATCTCAAGGGGTGGTGGGGGGAAGATAACCGATGACACTTGCAGATTCACTCGAGCTCCGGGTAACGGTCAGCGACGGCCGCAACAAGAACAAAACGCAGAACAACAACATACACTTTTCTTTTTTTCTTCCCGTGAAGGCGACTGCCGCCTCGTCCATCACTTAAACGAAACACGTTCCACGACCCCGCCCGCGCGCGCCGAGCCCTCCTAGCACTCCTCACACGCCGGCAAGGACTCGTGTTTATCTGGCGGATGCATCGTATCCTCGTCAGGCGGGCTTCACGAAAGAATGCTGTCCAACATTTGCGTTGTCATTAACGTTTTTCTCTAGAATCGCGAAAAAAAAATTCAAT
The DNA here is from genome assembly GCA_002778355.1 of Clitarchus hookeri. Lineage (NCBI taxonomy): Eukaryota > Metazoa > Arthropoda > Insecta > Phasmatodea > Phasmatidae > Clitarchus > Clitarchus hookeri. Next base: position 171,117 of record NQII01003149.1, on the reverse strand, counting down.
TGCCTTTGTTTTTGAATGCCTTGTTAGATTTTCAAACTTTACAGCCCTCTTTTAGGTTCAGGACAACACCGTTTACTTTTTTTTTTAATGTGAAATGTCCGAGGCCAACCAACATTTAAACCCACCTTTTATTATTCTGCTTTTTTTTTTTTTACGCCAGTTGAGCTACTATTTCTTGACTCGAACTCTTATCCATAACCTTTCTTCTTTAGCTCACAATTAATAATCAGTTGACTCCGTATGAATAAGAACCACTTTTGTCATTGGGTTATTTGTCTTGTCGCGTGATACTGTAGTGGGCTATTATTAATCAATGAACTTCTCCGTACCAAACCAAATGGCAAAATGGTATGGGACTGCTGGCAATTTGGGAAGTCAAATGTTCCAAAACTCAAGCGTGTCTTCAAAAGTTACGTTTTTAGTTGTAGGTTCTGTACATCTAGAATGTGGGTGGCATGCCACCTAGATTGAGTCCACAACATTCACTTGGAAATTTATTCATCAATAATACGTAACAATGACGTTATTTGCAGAATGTGAAGAATTAATGTTTTTTTTTAGCATACTATCCAAAGGAAAGAAAGGCTTATGATATCACTTTCCTGCCTGTGTTTTATTTGTGTGTGTGTGGGAGTGTGTGTGTGTATTTCTGTGTGCCTGTGTGTGAGTCTGGGCGTTGTATAAGATAGCGCTACACGAATAAATAAATTATTATGTTATATCTCGGGAAAAAAATGGTTGATTCCTATCAAATTTGGCAAACAAGTAGTACTGCGACATGTGATGTAAAATGGTATGTTTTAGTACGTCAGAATTTTTTTTTATGGCTGCCACATAGGCATCTTAGCTTAGAAAGCAATAGTTATCGTCGTAACCATGTAAAAAAAATTCCAACTTAAATTTGTATACCAGCAGTAGGTATTGCAACTATAAGCTCTATCTACTAGATGCATTTTTGTCCACCATTTTGTAAGAAAGTGCCGCACGAGTAAATAAAGATTTTGTCATACATATCTGAGAAAACCACTGTCCTATTTCTATCAAATTTGACAAGCAAGTTGTACTGCAGCAGATGATGTAAAATTGTATGTCATATGATGTAAAACTGTATGTGTTAAGTACGAACGACACTTATTTTCATAATGGCGGCAACATAGGAAACTTAGCTTAGTACAATTCATTGTCGAAACCAATATATTCCAACATAGTTTTGTATGCTGGCNTGGCAACATAGGAAACTTAGCTTAGTACAATTCATTGTCGAAACCAATATATTCCAACATGGTTTTGTATGCTGGCCACATATATTAAAACTATCATATGCTTCTACACTCAGCATCTATTATCCACCATTTTGTAAGATATGCCATATGAAAAAATAAAGATTTTATGGTTTATCTCAGGAAACAATTGGCAGATTCCTGCCAAATTTGGTAAACAAATTGCAGTGCAGCATGTGGGGAAAATTTCTACGTTTTAAGTGGGCCAGGTATTTTTTTTCAAAATGGTGGCTATATAAATAATTTAGCTCGGTATCTGTTATTAACAAAATAAATTCCAACTAAAATTTGCATACTGGTCGTATCAATACAACCATCAAATTGTGTCTATACTGAGCAAAATTTCTCTGCAAATAGGTTTTTATGCTATATCTAGGGAAGCAATCAACCATTCTTACCTAATTTAGCGAAGAGTTGTATTTGTTAGGCCATATAAATATATGTAGTTTAACAGTGTGACAGACACTTATTTTCGGAAACCAGCAATAAAATAATTTTATCTTAGTGTGCTCTATTTAATAAAATGTGTAATCGATTTTGTCTTAATTTTGCATACTGGAAGTATACAATCATTTAATGAACTAACACGTGACTTTTTTGTCCTCCATTTATGAAGATCGGCTCATGAAAAATATGCATGTTTTATGCCATACTCAGGGACCAATCAACCGATTTTCAGGAAATGTTTCACACAAGTAGCGCTGTGGTAGGCCATGTTAACTTGTGGCTTGGTTACTTATTATAAAATAACGGCCATTTTAATATTTTAGTTATGTGAACCCTGTAATTCAAAACATCAGACTCATTAAATTNTTATTATAAAATAACGGCCATTTTAATATTTTAGTTATGTGAACCCTGTAATTCAAAACATCAGACTCATTAAATTAGAAGATGATGCTCGAATCCGACCTCCATAATGCATTTGATTGCACACAAGCTTATGGTGTGAGGTTTTTTGGGTACGAGTCCCGAGTAAGGCACGTGTGTATTTGTAATTGTTTCAATACTGTCGCACAGGTTTCTGGTTTTATCTCTAATGTTATTTCTTTAAAAGAGTCGACAAATCATATATACCAACTCATCTTTCAAGGAATTATTTAAAAATAAATTGCCCCCTTCTTGAGGTTAGTAAGCTCATTAGTTATATCNCTTATTATAAAATAACGGCCATTTTAATATTTTAGTTATGTGAACCCTGTAATTCAAAACATCAGACTCATTAAATTCGAAGATGATGCTCGAATCCGACCTCCATAATGCATTTGATTGCACACAAGCTTATGGTGTGAGGTTTTTTGGGTACGAGTCCCGAGTAAGGCAAGTGTGTATTTGTAATTGTTTCAATACTGTCGCACAGGTTGATGGTTTTATCTCTAATGTTATTTCTTTAAAAGAGTCGACAAATCATATATACCAACTCATCTTTCAAGGAATTATTTAAAAATAAATTGCCCCCTTCTTGAGGTTAGTAAGCTCATTAGTTATATTAGTAACTTCTGGTTTTTATTGTGCAAGTCCTGTGTATGTAAAAAAAATTCTCAGTTTTCACAAATGTATTATATTAACATAATTTTTAATGTTTCGTCACGGTTATATGCAGGTCCCTCAAACATGCATAGTTCGAAAGTATTCTGATTCTGTTTTTCGTAAGGAAGAGAAAAAATAATGCAATTCGAAATTTGTAACCGAATTTTACCAAATATAATACTTATGTCTATATCAAATAGTTATACCGTAAGTACTTTTCTCAGCCTATTCAAGGAGTTATCCTCTAGTGATGTAACGAATGTTGGATTTCCCACATTCGCGAATGCGAATGCGAATGCGAATATTCATCTCCAATATTCGCGAATGTGAATTCAAATGCTAAGATTGGCTTTTTCAATATGGCGCCAAAAGCATGCACCCACGAACTCACATATTGATCGTGCGTTTAGGACCGGCCATGTTTAAACCGAAAGTAGCCGATACTGCGCGAAGTAAACAAACCGTGATTGCTCGCTCATTGAATAAAGTTAGCTGCTAATAGTTTTTTCGTAAAGATTTGTTTTGAGGTTACTTACATTAATTTCTTGAATTTCTATAGAAACTATTTTTAAATTGTCATAAAGTGATTCGTGATATTTCAACATGAGTAAGTCGTATGTTAGCGAAGTTTGCACTTATTTTACAATATGTGATGATGAAAATGTGAATTGCAAAATATGTAATAAACAATACTCGCGCAAAGGAAGATCAACTAGTGCTATGATAAATCACCTGGAAACTTGGCATAAAAATGAGTATAGTGAATTTAAAAAACGGGAAAATAAAAAGCGGAATGCTTCTACAACAAACGCTTTGGCATCCTCTTCGTGACAATGTAGTAAAACCGACCTAAAACAAATGTCTTTGACTAATTGCGTCGAAAAAACTAAAAAGTGGGATAATAACAACACCAAGTCTGTGGAAATTGATAATTTAATAAGAGAAATGATTTCTTTGGAGGACTTACCCTTTAGTTTTGTAAAATGTGTTGGATTTGTCAGATTGATGAACCACCTATATACGTCGTATAATTTAAAAACTCAACAACATTTGACTTTGTTTATATGCAAGAAATTATACGGCAAGGTAAAAGATTAAGTTCTGGAATTAATCAAATCATTTGAAAAATGTGCGTTTAGAACTGATATCTCGTCTTATTCTTGTTCAGGAGTATCGTTGCTGAGTTGTACATGTCACGGCACAACTAAAGAATTTGAAAGAAAAAGTATTGTGTTAAAAGCAGAAGTATTTAACGAATGCCAACATACTAGTGAAAATATAGCTATAAAACTCAAATATTGCTCAAGATGAACTTGCAGCTCTACAAGAAAAACTCAATGAACCAAAGCTTTAGATTATAAAAGAGTGTGTTACAAGATGGAATAGCAACTCTTATATTTTTAAGTGCATTTTTAAAAACAAAGATTCGTTGAGTCTTTACACTTCCACAAATAGCAAAATTTCACACCGAACTTCCCAAGTGTGGATATTTGTGGAAAAACCAATTACTTTGCTCAGACCTTTTGAAGAAATTACAAAAGAACTAAGTGCAGCCAATATTTCAATAACTTCAGTAATTCCATTATTGGCCACCTTGGAAAAGGTAATTGATGAATTTGATGTGACTAACGAATGCATTGGGAACAAAATTCTCGTTCTAAAACAAGAACTAAGTCACACATTTTCTCATTTGGAAAATTACATATTGTTTGCTACGGCTACTTTCAATAACCCGAGAGACAAAGTAAAATTTTTCAAAAATTCTTCAACCGAAGATCAAGTTATGAAAACTATTTTACAATCAATTGGAAACAATGAATCAAGCCTATCTTCTTGTTCAAATCCTAAGCGTTCCAGAATGAATAATCATTGGATTGAAACCTCTGGATCCAGTGTCTGTCTATCAGAGAAATCTATATATTTAAGAGACACCGTGAAATTGCTAATGGATTCCAGTGAAAGTGAAGCAGAAGGAGAAAATGAAAGTTCAAACCTTGATGCTACGCCACTGTGGAAGACATGGTGGCTTATAGGATCAGAGTTAATGCCTCCAGGCACCGACTATATGTTGCCTGGAAGGTTGAGGGTATTTCAATAATGTAGACTTTGGCTGTTTCAATTTGAAGGACGAATATATTGTCTCGAGTTTAACACAAACAATCTACAGAAACACTTCCGAGGTGTGGTACTCTAAGTTTGGCTACTCGTATTAACTGGGGCGACTTCGTAGTGGAGGGGGCTTCTCTGGACGGCGTACTGTATACTTATCTCTGCTGCGGGTGCTGGTAAGCTGTCATCTGGGGATGAGCTCCGGCGCGTTGGGCGGCTTTTGGAACAATGCCCGCGTATGTAGTCGGCTGCGGACTGCGGCTCGGACTTGTGCTCACGTCTTCTCGCGATTCCTTGACGCATCTCTTCCCTCGGCACGGTGATAATGACCTGTTCCCACTTCTCTCGTAAAGGGGTTTTTATGCTTGCCAGTGTCTCCCCTTAAGTGTCGGCATGTGTGTCTATCATCGGGGGAGGGGTTGAGGTGGTGGAACGCAGAACAATGCCTTTCAAAACACGTGCCCTGGTTCCTGAAGGTTGGNAAAAAACCATTTATGAATGTTTAAGGTTTAAACGTGTGGAAAATGATGTAGATCCCCTTACATGGTGGAAGGTGAAAAATAAGAAGTATGGTATTCTTTCTCCTATAGCCTGACATTATTTAGAAACACCAGCCACCAGTGTACCTAGCGAAAGAGTTTTTAGTGGGGCTGGTCTTCTTTACACACCCCACCGCAATAGGCTGCAAGAAGAAAAGGTATCAAAACTTTCATTTTTGGAATTTTATATTTTTTTACTCCAATTTATTTACCAAGTGTTTTATGAAACTTACATAACTTACTTAAGANGTTTTATGAAACTTACATAACTTACTTAAGAATACTTAGTAATTAAATTGTAATTTAATAACTATTATATTTTTTATGGTTTATCTATTATTATTTTGAATTCAAGAAGAAATGTTAAATGGTTGTGTTAAAAATAATGTAACTAGAACCAAAGTTAAAATTAACATTATAATTTAGAGAAGTTTATGTTTTTTAATAAAAAATAAAAAATATTTTCGTTTGCTTTCGCAAGAAAGATATTGTAAACTTTATTTATAAATAGTAGATTGAATTTACAATATAAACACTAGTAGATTAGATACAGAGAGATATCGTAGTTTTAATATTATTTAGATACCTATCAAGATGCATTTGTGTTCTCACAAGAGATCTCATTTAAAGTTGATTAGTTTAATTAAAAATGTGGTAACATATTTAGCTCCATTGTTTTGTTTTTAAGAAGTTCGAAATTAATTTTTTTTACCATACAGTTGTTATTTTAGTTTGAAAATTTAAGTAAATACCTACCTAAATTTTATTTTTGCTTAGATAAATAAGCATAAAAGATTAAAGGTCTGTATGCATCTAATGAGTAACATCAAGACTGCTCCCCAATTAAAGCGTTTTTACTAAAATATAAATACCTAAATAAAAATATTATAAATCTTTGAAGTTGTATTGTAATTTCACATATATTGTCATTTTTTATAGCCATATACATTCACAACATATTCGCATAATTTCTTGCGAAGGCTAATGCGAATATTCGTTACATCACTATTATCCTCCGTTGTCAGTGAGGCCTTACGCGTAACTCGGGAACATTGAAATTATAACATTAATTTACGAAATGTTTTCTGCAGGTGTTGAACACTGCTATAATATTCTCGGTGTCATTTAACGCCGATGCTGTACAAAACCATAAATAAAACGATTTTTTTTTTAAATTTTGTATTGGATAATTTTTGAAATTATATCAATAAAATATTACCCTATTCCCTGTGGTATATCCTGACTCCACACAGAAATTCGTATGTACAAGGGTTAAATAATTAATACCTTGAAGCCTCAAACTATATTTTGCTATTTCGTAGTATCACTCTGGCTGCCAACAATGCTACNCAAATAATTAATACCTTGAAGCCTCAAACTATATTTTGCTATTTCGTAGTATCACTCTGGCTGCCAACAATGCTACATGGGTAGAGGTTGTTCTTTCACTCAAAATTAAACTTCAAGATGTTTTCTTTTACAGCTATCCACCTTCCATATTTTTCACCTTCATGCTGAAAATTAAAAAATAGGAATCAATGTAATTTTTTATCCTCTGAGCAGACATGTAAGTATAACTATATTAGTATTTAAGTTCACTTCTACATCTAAACTGAACCAGTATACCGCTTTCTTCATACCTAAATAATATCAAGCTATTTACAGCTAACTGACATGTTTCACATTATATGTAGTGGGTATGAACGGAAAGTAAGCTGCATCGCAGCATTCTCATCCAATAAAGGCCTTTTTGAGGAAAAAAATCAGGTAACTTCGCATTCCTTCGANTAAGCTGCATCGCAGCATTCTCATCCAATAAAGGCCTTTTTGAGGAAAAAAATCAGGTAACTTCGCATTCCTTCGAATCGAGTTTTACCCGTGGAAACTTCAAGAACATGGTCCCTCCTCTCCGGTCCGATAACTGCTGCGTCACACCTCACNATCGAGTTTTACCCGTGGAAACTTCAAGAACATGGTCCCTCCTCTCCGGTCCGATAACTGCTGCGTCACACCTCACTCTTCCGGGGGACGTTCCTGCGGCTTCAAGGATAGCAACCATCCGACCTGCTCGTCGTCTTCGTCTTCGTCGACTGCCCCGCCGCCTTTTCTCCGTGTGATTGACTTCTCAATGCTGCCGTACGCACGAACAACGCGGCCAGATAGTTTCACCTCGCACTTCATCGTGCGCCCTGCGGTAGAGAGTACGTCTCCCAAGGCTGGCTGGTTAGTCCTTGGAGATTATAGTTCTATATGAAGCAATTCCTACACTTGCAAAAAAAAAANTCTCCCAAGGCTGGCTGGTTAGTCCTTGGAGATTATAGTTCTATATGAAGCAATTCCTACACTTGCAAAAAAAAAAGTTAGCAGAGAAGTGACAACATAACAGTTCTGTAATCTGGTTTGACGGCATCAGCAACTGAACTTNCAAAAAAAAAAGTTAGCAGAGAAGTGACAACATAACAGTTCTGTAATCTGGTTTGACGGCATCAGCAACTGAACTTATGTACAAGCGACAGAATGCTCTGTTGGTTAACTACAGTTCTATTTATTGCAGGAGCAATACAAATATTGCTGAATTTGTTCCATATAAGATTTTCGTTCTGTAGCAAGAAAATACTGCAATGTTCTAGGAAGTAATAGTTTTGACCCATTCACGGTTACTGCTTCTATCTTATCAGAAGTCCTGCTAAAGCACTACTTCCAGAAAATTCCTCTGTCCCATGCAAACACAGTTTAACAGAGTCCAGAACATTTTACCAAAGGGATAACGCACCTCATTCGTGCGCATTAAGTGTAATATAATTTTGCGGGAAGAACTATTCTGAATAGGTATTACCAACACACATATTTCCTCCCTGTTTATATTCATATACATTTTTAATTAAATCTTTCAAATTATAAGTAACAATTGAGTTTAATCAAAATAAGTACTTTTATGTTAAAACAAGTATAAAACACGCGTGATACGNAAATTATAAGTAACAATTGAGTTTAATCAAAATAAGTACTTTTATGTTAAAACAAGTATAAAACACGCGTGATACGTGACATATTTAGGATACAAGCAAGCACGTCATACGTGTGGTGTTTTTTTTTAAGGTTTTGTTGAAAACTTGTGAAGAAAGAGGGAATAAACAATAAAGTTACAATCACAAATACGACNAAATTATAAGTAACAATTGAGTTTAATCAAAATAAGTACTTTTATGTTAAAACAAGTATAAAACACGCGTGATACGCGACATATTTAGGATACAAGCAAGCACGTCATACGTGTGGTGTTTTTTTTTAAGGTTTTGTTGAAAACTTGTGAAGAAAGAGGGAATAAACAATAAAGTTACAATCACAAATACGACCACACCATAGAGTTTTATTGTTGTTCCTGTCTACTTTAACAATATTTTGAATGTACCAACAACCAACTCGATCGCTGTCTTTATTTTAACACTCCAGATGGACTGTGACTACAGACATTTGGTTCCTATGACAATATTTATTTCAGGGTATCCGACCTGTTATGAAGAGGAGTATGTCTGCAACAGTATGCATTTTTCCTCAGCTCTCAGCTTTCTCAAATATATGTACACGCAGAAAATACTACTGACTGCACGCGTGGCTCAAATTTTAGCGACTAGTTATGTTTCCCTGCATTATGCAATGTTTGGCAACATTTCAGTAGATTATCTCACCACGCTNCGACCTGTTATGAAGAGGAGTATGTCTGCAACAGTATGCATTTTTCCTCAGCTCTCAGCTTTCTCAAATATATGTATACGCAGAAAATACTACTGACTGCACGCGTGGCTCTAATTTTAGCGACTAGTTATGTTTCCCTGCATTATGCAATGTTTGGCAACATTTCAGTAGATTATCTCACCACGCTNAAATTTTAGCGACTAGTTATGTTTCCCTGCATTATGCAATGTTTGGCAACATTTCAGTAGATTATCTCACCACGCTAACCTTCTTCTAATCTCGCTCAACCACTGGCCGTATTTTTTACTACTAGAACCCACATAAACATCACGTGCAAGGCTACCTCGTTCACACTAAACTCATTCAAAACAACTGTTGCCGTGACCTTTGCGTTCTTAATGTTCGGTTTCAAGTCACACCTTTCACTTTCTTGTTTCACTTTTCCTATCTTGTTCTCCAGATCTTCTTCACATTAGCTAGCAGAGTGGTGTCATCTGTATACGGTAAGTAGTTTTATTTTTCTGCCATTTTGTCTCGACAGTCCAGCTGACTTTTATCCCGGCTCAGCAGATCTCGGTGTAGTTTTTCTGTATAACCCGCAAACATAGTCACGTTGCGTTTTCCACATTCGAATTTAATTTGTATTACCACTGTTTTCAAAAATAAGCATTTTGTTGAACATAATTGAAATCCTTATGATTATTGCTTCTTCATTTCACGTAGTAAAATATAATTTTTATGTTTCGGAGGAGAGACAGCTATATGCATGTAAAAATAAATAAAAGCACGTTAAATTAACTTTCAAATCTACATTTATTTCAAAGAAATCTAGTGCACATAAACAAGAACTAATTTACATAACTAATGAGCCTACTTTCCTCAACATGGGTAAAATTAATTTTTTAAATATTTTCTTAAAAGATGATTTGGTAGGCAGGACTTGTCTTTTCGTTGGAAGCAATATCATTAGACATGAAACCAGAAACATATAAAACAGTTGTGAGACAGTTATAATATACACATGTGCCTTACCGGGACTCTAATCCAAAAAATCACTTACCATAAGCTAGTTTGCAATCAACTGGATTACGGAGGTCGGATCCCAGCATCAACATAATATTTAATAAGTCTAATGTTTCGAATGATAGGGTTTACTATCCTAAAATATTTACAGGGACATAATTTGGAAAATAAGTGACTAAGTCACTTAAAACATATAAGTTTACATGGTCACCATAGCGCTACTTGTGTGACGAATTTGGTGGAATTTCGGTTGATTGGTCCCTGAGATATGGCATAAATGATCAATATTTGTAATGTGACGATCTTCATGAATGGAGGACAAAAGTTAATTATTAGCGCATTCGAAGATTGTATACTGCCATTATATAAAGTTAACTTAATTAGATTACAGAGTTTCGTATATATAGCTTACTAAGACAACGTGTTATTACAGCTGACATTCTGAAAATAAGTCTCTTGCAAACTTAAAAAAATACATATAATTATATGGCCTACCACCGTACAAATTCTTCGCCAAATTTGGTAAGAATGGGTTGATTTTTTCCCGAGATGACATGAAAACTAAATTTTGTTGGGACAAACTTACAAAAGGCCAGAGAAATAAGGCTCTCTATAGATNTCCCGAGATGACATGAAAACTAAATTTTGTTGGGACAAACTTACAAAAGGCCAGAGAAATAAGGCTCTCTATAGATATATTGCATTGTTGTAATTTATACTGTCAGCATATAAAGTTATGTTGTAATTCGTTTCGTTAATAAAAGATACTGAGCTAAAATATTTATATAGCCACCATTTTTAAAATGAGTGCCTGACTTACTTAAAACATATCAGTATACTCCACCTGCTACTGTGCAAATTGTTTTCCAAATTTGGTAGGAATATGTCAATTGTTTCCTAAGGTAATACATTAAAATTTAGTTTTTCAATGTGCAATTTCTTACAAAATGGTGGACAGAAGATGCTCCGTATAGACGCATTTGACAGTTGCAATATATACGGCTAGCATACAAAGTTAAGTTGGAATTAATTGCATGGTTACGACGATATAGAATTCTAAGGTACAATGCCTATGTAGCAACCATTTTGAAAATAAATATCTGACGTACTTACAACATGCAATTTTACATAATCTGCCGCAGTACTACTTGATTGCGAAATTTTAAAGGGTGAGTGAGTGAAGATATTTGAACGGGCTTTTAACATTGAGGTCTTGAGAGCGGAAAATTTGATAGGAATCCGTCAAATGTTTCACGAGATATTACATAACAATTTATTTATGTGGCTCAATCTTATGAAATGGCGGAAAAATATGCTCTGTGTAGACAAAGTTGTTCGTTGTAATATCTACAGCTAGCATACAAAGTTATGTTGGAATTGATTATATGGTTTTAATGATATAACATTCTAAGCCAAAATTAATATATGGCCGCCATTTTGAAGATAAGTGTCTGAAATATCTAAATCATAACATTTAACCATCTGTCGCAGTACTACTTGTTTGCCAAATTTGGTCAAAATCTGTTTTTTTTCGAGATGACATAAAATCTTTATTCATTCATGTGGCGCTCTCAGACGAAATGGCTATGTGTTGGCATACGAAATTGGGTCGAAATTGGTTAAATGGTATAGTAGATATATAAAATAGACCTAATATATTTGCATACCCACCACTTTGAAAATGAGGTCCTACTAATTTCAATCATTCAGGTTTATCTGACCAATCATACTATTACTTAAATGCCAAATTGGGGGAAAACTGCTTTGATAGTTTTCGAGATATGACTTAAAAAGTGTAATATAGTGTTATCTTCCAAAATGGGGGACTAACAACAATGTAAATTTAAAAATTTAACGCTTACACGATGCTCTTCTAGCATACAAGATTTAATTTAAATCAGTTAAACGGTTTGAAGGTACGTGCCCGGCATAGTCGAAAACTATAAAAGTCAGGTGTCTTTACTAAGTTTATATATGTACCGAGCTAGCTGAATTTCTCTTGACGTGTTCAAAAATTGAAGGTGGGGAACACACGAGCGCGCGCGCACACACACACACACACATACACATATATACACACAGACAGGAAAGTGATATCATAAGTCTCTCTTTCCTTTGCAAAGTATNTCCCGAGATGACATGAAAACTAAATTTTGTTGGGACAAACTTACAAAAGGCCAGAGAAATAAGGCTCTCTATAGATGTATTGCATTGTTGTAATTTATACTGTCAGCATATAAAGTTATGTTGTAATTCGTTTCGTTAATAAAAGATACTGAGCTAAAATATTTATATAGCCACCATTTTTAAAATGAGTGCCTGACTTACTTAAAACATAGCAGTTTACTCCACCTGCTACTGTGAAAATTGTTTTCCAAATTTGGTAGGAATCTGTCAATTGTTTCCTAAGGTATTACATTAAAACTTTGTTTTTCAATGTGCCATTTCTTACAAAATGGTGGACAAAAGATGCTCCGTATAGACGCATTTGACAGTTGCAATATATACGGCTAGCATACAAAGTTAAGTTGGAATTGATTGCATGGTTACTACGATATAGAATTCTAAGGTACAATGCCTATGTAGCCACCATTTTGAATATAAATATCTGACGTACTTACAACATGCAATTTTACATAATCTGCCGCAGTACTATTTGATTGCGAAATTTTAAAGGGTGATTGAGTGAAGATATTTGAACGGGCTTTTAACATTGAGGTCTTGAGAGCGGAAAATTTGATAGGAATCCGTCAATTGTTTCACGAGATATTACATATCAATTTATTTATGTGGCTCTATCTTATGAAATGGCGGAAAAAATATGATCTGTGTAGACACAGTTGTTTGTTGTAATATCTACAGCTTTCATACAAAGTTATGTTGGAATTGATTATATGGTTTTAACGATATAACATTCTAAGCAAAAATTAATATATGACCACCATTTTGAAGATAAGTGTCTGACATATCTAAAGCATAACATTTAACCATCTGTCGCAGTACTACTTGTTTGCCAAATTTGGTCAAAATCTGTTTTTTTTTTCGAGATGACATAAAATCTTTATTCATTCATGTGGCGCTCTCAGACGAAATGGCTATGTATTGGCATACTTCCTGCATACTAAATTGGGTCGAAATTGGTTAAATGGTATAGTAGATATATAAAATAGACCTAATATATTTGCATACCCACCACTTTGAAAATGAGGTCCTAATAATTTCAATCATTCAGGTTTATCTGACCAATCATACTATTACTTAAATGCCAAATTGGGGGAAAACTGCTTTGATAGTTTTCGAGATATGACTTAAAAAGTTAAATTTTTAATTTAATGTTATCTTCCAAAATGGCGGACTAACAACAATGTACATTTCAAAATTTAATGCTTACACGATGCTCTTCTAGCATACAAGATTTGGTTTAAATCAGTTAAACGGTTTGAAGGTACGTGCCCGGCGTAGTCGAAAACTATAAAAGTCAGGTGTCTTTACTAAGTTTATATATGTACCGAGCTAGCTGAATTTCTCTTGACGTGTTCAAAAATTGAAGGTGGGGAACACACGCGCGCGCGCACACACACACATACACATATATACACACAGACAGGAAAGTGATATCATAAGTCTCTCTTTCCTTTGCAAAGTAGGTTAAAAAAAGGTATTCCATTAAATTGCCGAGCTCTGCTTTTCATAGAGAAATAAATTTAAAATGTACTGACACAAAATTATTTAATTAATAATCTTCTTTAGGTACATTATTGTATGTCCCCTTCTATTGGGTGTCTCTCAAAGCTTTACAAAGCAGTATAATAAAATTACCAAAATCACTTAAATTATGAATCCTAGCTATAACCAATTTTACGCAAAGAAGTTTCGTGGATACTGGTACATATTCCACCCACATAAAGCTGGTCCAGTAAAATATGCAAAGAAAGTCATAATAAAACTATTTTGAGCGTAGGAAATAAAATAATTTCGATTGGGTGCCTCGCTCACTTTGTAATAATCGCCACGGTACTGCGCAAGAACACAGCAGCGCAAAAACCGACGTGTCTGCTTGATATTTTCAGGAAGACCCGTTCAGAATTCGTGCCGGCCCGGAGCGGCGCAGGTTATGAGCCACTTACTGCAGATCTGCTCCTTACAGCTTCCCACCTCGCCTAAGGTCAACCAAGGTCAACTTTCACCTGTCGTGCTCCAGCGGACTTGGCTTCCTCTCGAAGTTGGATCCTGTGTACCCTCGAACAAAATTGTCTGGTAGTCCCACACTAGGGTCATATGATATGTTAGGAAGAATTTCTTAACTGTAGCAATAATGTGTCCAGTTCTGCAGTCAGATTCTGTTACACATTGCACATTCTTTAAGTTTGTACACACTTGTAAAATTCGAGATATTTAGCAAGGGCCGTAGTTTATATGCAAACATATTACAAACGCATAAATATTTAATTTGCACATAAACATATTAAAAAAAAAAAACAACTTTTACTAAAAATTTGCCAGTAATAAATCTTAACTGCACACTCTGTAAACGTCGGATCTGGCAGATTCATTGTCTTCTTGTTCCCATTAATGTTTTTGTGTCGAATCGCAAAAACATTTCCATTGTCTTTGTTTGTTAATGAAAAACTGGGTTTTAACACTACATGACTACGCTACATTTGCGTTTCAAAATAACGTCTTTTTTTTTTTTTTTTTTTTTTTTTTTTTTTTNTGTGCTGGAATAATACAATTTCATTTAATTCTGAATTAAATTATTGATTTTACAGATTTCAAAAGGATTACAGCTTATTCATCACACATGTGGCAAGAAAAATAGTTTTTGAATTTTACTATTTTTACCTAGTAACATTTTTTCAAAACTGCAATAGCTGATGTTTAAAGTTTAGATAAATAAATATCCTAATTTGGCCCTCACCTGAGGTACTGCCGAAGTAGTTGAGATCTTGAAATTTTGCTGCTATGTAAAATTTATTACAAATTAATAACCCATATATAACGATGAAAGTGGTATTTAATTTGGTAATAANTTATTCATCACACATGTGGCAAGAAAAATAGTTTTTGAATTTTACTATTTTTACCTAGTAACATTTTTTCAAAACTTGCAATAGCTGATGTTTAAAGTTTAGATAAATAAATATCCTAATTTGGCCCTCACCTGAGGTACTGCCAAAGTAGTTGAGATCTTGAAATGTTGCTGCTATGTAAAATTTATTACAAATTAATAACCCATATATAACGATGAAAGTGGTATTTAATTTGGTAATAATCTGAAATTTATTTATTCATGTGATTTTAAACCTAGTTGTGCCAATTTTATGTCTAGAAGCCTGGGTACACTTAACAAATAAGATTATGTTGCGTTGAGAGATTTGGGCGGGTCATAACAACGAGGATGAGATGAGGTGAGAATGGAGCCGCGCCGGAATGCAGCGTTGGAATGCAGGGACGGGGGATACGCGAGATCCCCGAGAAAACCCACCGACCAGCGGCATCATCCG
The DNA here is from genome assembly GCA_002778355.1 of Clitarchus hookeri. Taxonomy (NCBI): domain Eukaryota; kingdom Metazoa; phylum Arthropoda; class Insecta; order Phasmatodea; family Phasmatidae; genus Clitarchus; species Clitarchus hookeri. Next base: position 155,436 of record NQII01003149.1, on the reverse strand, counting down.
CCACGATTCCCACTTGCGAAAATCCGGAAGTGACCCGGCCGTTAATTGAACCCGGTTCCCCTTGGTGGGAAGCGAGCATGCTAACCGCTGAGCCACATTGCCTGCCGTTGAACCTGTTTTGCATTTGATACTTTATGCCTGGTGAATGTTTTTTTCAAAACGATCGTAATAAATAACTTTGCAATTCATTTTGGTTTTGTTTTGGCTGCCTTATTAATGGTTGGTAATAACAGAGAATATTCCTTTTACTAGGGGTAATAGTGGATCTGAGNAATCCGGAAGTGACCCGGCCGTTAATTGAACCCGGTTCCCCTTGGTGGGAAGCGAGCATGCTAACCGCTGAGCCACCGCGGCCCCAACTAATAAGAGTGCGGGTAATTATCTGAAAAATAATATCCGCTCTGGCATCACTTAAAAAAATATTGCCTGCCGTTGAACCTGTTTTGCATTTGATACTTTATGCCTGGTGAAAGTTTTTTCAAAACGATCGTAATAAATAACTTTGCAATTCATTTTGGTGTTGTTTTGGCTGCCTTATTAATGGTTGGTAATAACAGAGAATATTCCTTTTACTAGGGGTAATAGTGAATCTGAGNGTTGTTTTGGCTGCCTTATTAATGGTTGGTAATAACAGAGAATATTCCTTTTACTAGGGGTAATAGTGAATCTGAGATCGACACAGGAAGTATTTCAGGTTACTACGTCGAATGACGTGTGCTTCCGGGTGCAAAAGTGTCAAGAAATCTTGGGGTGGGGCGTAGGCCAGAGTCCTCGTAATTTTTAAAGCAGCATTTGACACCAATGTCATTGCTACAAAACCAACTGCATTGGTCATGGGATTGCCTATGTGTTAGGGACTTCGATAAAATCTCAAATTTTAATTATCGATATGGTTTCCTTCACAGTAAACTGCCTGATCATAATTACTAAAAAATTACAGGTCTCCCACCTGCAAAACCTCATGAAGATTTAAAGGAAAATGACATCATTTAAAGGTACATATTTACGTGTATTCATTTATACGTAATTTAAATAAAGCGTTGCATTTAAATATGACGAAACGAGGAAGAAACTACTGCCATACAACAAAGTCAACAAACTTTTTCTGATATAACTGTCCTTAGGAATTCATGCAAAGCAATTTTATAAATACAATAATTTTTTAGAACTATATTATGCTTTTTTATGTGGGAGTGTTTATATCCTGGTTCGAGCACATCTTGCTATACTGTCAATAAATGAAATTTCAAGTTTCTCGCCTCTAAATTTTTGGCGCTATTTGTAATCTAAAGTTAATTGTTTCGTTTGACTGNAAATGAAATTTCAAGTTTCTCGCCTCTAAATTTTTGGCGCTATTTGTAATCTAAAGTTAATTGTTTCGTTTGACTGTGAAAAAATCTTCGTAACTATTTGTGCTCTCGTTTTATTGTAAAGGTAGCTTTACATGTCCCACAAAAAAAAATGTCTTTATTTAATCAAAATATAACTTAAAAATATAATTTAATTTCACAGACAGCCACTCCTACTTGAAAATGTGGCGCTAAAAACTATGGAAATTTTTCTTGTTCTAANTTAATTTAATTTCACAGACAGCCACTCCTACTTGAAAATGTGGCGCTAAAAACTATGGAAATTTTTCTTGTTCTAAAAGATGAAGGATGTCTCCTCCCGAAGGTTAATTTTATGGTGTTTAGTACTTTTAATTTTAAGAAGTAAAATAAAAAAGTGAGTTAGTGGCTTATTAGTTGTATACACGAGCCTATACAACAAATTTAAAAATAAAATATGGTTTACAGTTATGACGGTAAACGAAGATTTTAATATTAAATTGAAAATTTAACGAATTATATTAGACTGTTGCGGAACTCTTAACAGGAGAACTGATTATTTAGTTTCTACATTGATAATGACAGTTAGGGCCGTATAATTCTCGACTGAATTTAAATAAGCTTTGATTAAAGCCCAAAACGGCAAAATTTTACTTAACGTTATTTGAATTTTTATAAAAAAATCGCCGCTAATTTATGCAAAATTTTACGGAAAACGCAGTTAGTAATATTTTTGTACTTTATTTTTAATGAACAATTATCAAGTAAGTGAAGATTACTGGATTTCTTTATATCTCAGCATTGCTTCATATAAGATTGATTTACATCTCAGCCCGATAATATTCAATTTGAAAATATATAACACACAAGGTCTTCCACCTCAAAATTTTCTTTTCCCAAATTTTCTTGCTATTTAAATTTAAATATCAATTAATTGTAGGTATACTGACGTATGCAGATATCGTCTGACGTGATGCCGCCGGAATCATCGTCAAATATCTGTGTTAGGACTCATTGTACATTTGTTGTTCGTCAAGGAAAACAACATCGTACCTTAACGCACAACGATTAATAGCCGCTATAAGCCTATCGCAACTCGAGCGCTCCTGATCTTCAGCAGATTGAGTTTCTGCGGTTATCTGAGAGAATGTTCTGATTCAATGCCCTATCATCTCAGCGTGACTCGGGGTACAGGGAACCTTCCAGATCGGGCAAGGTTTTTTTTTTTTTTGTAGATTTTCTGTGATATTTTAGTTATACTCACAAAAATTAGTAAAGGAAGAGAGACAAAACTTGATCACTTGATCAGATTTGTGTCATAGCATGAATCGTTGAGAGTCAACTTATTAAATATATAGAGACTTAGAAACACTCTAAAGAAAATTTTATTTGTATGTTGCGCAAAATCATGTTATGAATCACTTAGTTTATTGATCGAATGAAAATTATTTCATCCAGTAAATGTCAGTTTCAGTTTTATGTGAGCTTTCTTTGAGAGATGTCTCAAACACTAATACTAATTAAAATCTATNCAGTAAATGTCAGTTTCAGTTTTATGTGAGCTTTCTTTGAGAGATGTCTCAAACACTAATACTAATTAAAATCTATGTGTTATAAACCTATGTATATTGAACGATATTACCGACGATATATTACCATGAATGACTTAACTGAAAGCTAACATTTACGCTTTAATGTTAGGGAAAATCAGTTTACAAAACATTTTATGCACGTAAAATATATTATAGTTAATGCAAATCGTCAGATATCTAACGATGTTTACATATTAACAACATATTCCTGATACATAATGAGGTAGTTTTAGCTTTTAAGGAACCAGAACATATAATCATATTCTTAGCTTGCTTTTTTCTTAAAAACTGTCATAATCTACACCTGTGTCCTTGTCAGAAATTTAAATGATGTAGTATTTTTTAATAAATACCTTTAATATATAAAATGGTTGGGTTTTAAGAAAGCATCCTGACTTAACATTGGATATCAGCACTGAAATTCCAGCTTCTCCAACAGTATTACGCTTGTCTTTCGTATATGTGCTGGCTCTTCATNATTGGATATCAGCACTGAAATTCCAGCTTCTCCAACAGTATTACGCTTGTCTTTCGTATATGTGCTGGCTCTTCATAAGGTTCGAATAAATTTTATACTAGTATGGAGGGTACACAAATACAAATTACATAATTTTTGTTTCCTCTTCGTGTATTAATATCTACTTCTTCAGCAGCCAAATGTCTTATTTACTATAAATTAGAGAAGATACTTACGAACGCTCGTATTGTTTTTATAGTGTCGATTTTGAGATCTCCGGAATGCACTGTTAGATGCCGCCGCTCTTCTTCGTTTCCCTTGCTCTCCCGCTCAAGTGTACGAGCCGCGGCGTGTTAAGGGCATTACTGGGAACCCGAGAAGTGCACGGTGATTTACAAAAGGTGGGGGGGGGCAGCCACGCGTGCCACGAAAAGCCTATCGGGACTCGTGCCGCTTCTGTCCGTGGAGATCGAATGTTTGGTATTATCGTTGCAAGAACGTTCTGGTCATCGCCCTCACCCTCCCTCAGCACGACTCGGACTGCTGGGTACCTTATGTGCCGGGCTAGAGGATCTATATAAGCGCGGCGGGCCTTCAAGTTGACAGTCTAGGGTCTCAAGCNGGGTACCTTATGTGCCGGGCTAGAGGATCTATATAAGCGCGGCGGGCCTTCAAGTTGACAGTCTAGGGTCTCAAGCATTGTACGTCATTACAGCGCCATGTGTGCTGAACCAGCGAAACTACGAGCCAGCGAAGCGACGAGCAAGAGAAATGAAGAGCGACGACGATAGTGACCAGCGAGAGTAGAGTATGTGGGCTGCGAAGATCGGCACAGTGAAGAGTGAGACAGACGGGCGGGACTACTGAAATGGATGCGTGAGTGACAATAGACTGTGGATTGAATATGTGTAAGTGAGAATGAAGTGACTTGAACCAACATAAAATAATTTAAAGGACTTTAATTAGAATTGAGATTCACATTAAATATTACGCCCACTGAGAATTACAAGTGTTTATAGTAGAGATAGGTAGTTTAATGTTTTAAATTATAGCTGTGTGTATTTTATAGCACTATAAATATATGAAACGAAAATAAGTATAGTTATTTTATTTTGATCAACACCTCCATCCCTCACAAATTTGTATACGCCTTGTGGTGTCTTCTAACAGTATGTAGAAGACAATTAAACAACGTAGCCGCGTTGTGGGTGAAATTATTGGCTTCTGCAGTCAGGGCACAGTTTCATCTCTCGTGTAGAAGGTAACATGTTATTGTTCTTTTCCGTAACATTGAGACTGTCAACAAGTGTTATTTATGTCTTGCTTCACTTGCGTGGTAGTTTCTTGCATCACCTATGTTTGTGTCGTTTCGTTGGTTTCGTGTGGTTGTTTGTCGGACTGTGACCTAATTAATCCTTATATTTTCGCTACATTTTAAAATAAGTATTTCATGGAAATACATTTTTTTCTCATACTGGTGATTTAATAGAGTATGAATGGNAAGTATTTCATGGAAATAAATTTTTTTCTCATACTGGTGATTTAATAGAGTATGAATGGCTGCGTCGGACGCAAGAATTAATTAACTTCGTTACCTTATTTTCTGATTTCATTTCACTGTATTTTATTTATTTCGTTTTTTTATGTATATTGGTTTATTTTTGGGGACTAAGTTGTTTGTAACTAAATATTTATAATTTTACATCTGTCTTAAGATGCGGATTTTATTATACCAGTGTGTCTTTCTTCTCCGTAGTTGTATCAGTTTTAAATATTTTCACTCTTGAATATGGTTTTTCATAAATGTATTTTGTAATCAACGTACACAACAAAGTAAGCCGAGCTTAGCGCTTAGCGCACCAAGGCTGAGCGGGTTTCAAGCNACAACAAAGTAAGCCGAGCTTAGCGCTTAGCGCACCAAGGCTGAGCGGGTTTCAAGCGCGCCAGTTTAGTAATTTGTTTTATTTTGACGGCATAAGATTTACAATCATATTATTTCTCCCCTCCCTTCGGCATATGTATAGAATGAATGATAATTATTATAATATAAAACACCTGTTAAATATTATAAATTAAAAATATTACCCTCGACACGACCTAACGACCATGATTGCTTGTAAATTCCGTTGCGTGTGTAACGAATCTTTTATTCGGGCACCATCAACTCTTTACAGTTGAAAAACAGACAGTTAGCAATGAACATTGCACGGTAGAGTGAGAGGAACAATTTTTAAGACCAAAAAGCTGTTGGTAAGTGGAAATGCCGAGACGAGAAGAATTAATGTCCTTATCGCCAAGGATATACCGGCTGTAGTATCTAAACTATTGTAAAAAACCTTTGGGAGGTGATTCCTGAGATCAAAACAAGCAAAACTTTTCCCATGAACATACTTCCTATAAAGCGCTGTTTTTTAGTTACTGACGTTTCACATTGTGGTGACTTGTATCACTACCGCCACGTACTGTGTTGTTGCGTTTGACACAAGAGTTTGCGTAGTTTTTTAAATTGCACACTGTAAAAAATTTGCTAGTAAACTTCCTAAACACTAATGGAAGATTTAACCTATACACTGTATGTTTTTAACCTATAGACATCAGGCTGCAGATATAGGAATGTTTAGCGTAGCTTCTATATAAAGTTTGGAACTTCCTTACGCATTTGACTTTTTCCTGAGCAAATTTAGGAACGCTACAATTAAAGTATAGGGGAAAAAAAATTACCATTCCTGCTTTCTCATTAAGCGTATACACTGGTATGGTAAATTTCCGAATAATTTCTTAGAGTGCACGTCAGGGGCGAAATTAGTTTCCCGTGCACAGAGGCACCTGTAACGCCGTGTCAATGACGCCTGTGCAGCTTTTNCACGTCAGGGGCGAAATTAGTTTCCCGTGCACAGAGGCACCTGTAACGCCGTGTCAATGACGCCTGTGCAGCTTTTTGACGTGACCTACGTACCTTCGAACGGCTTCGCCAGTCCACGCCGAGGTGTCGCCGCGCATGCTTTGCTGCCTATGNTGACGTGACCTACGTACCTTCGAACGGCTTCGCCAGTCCACGCCGAGGTGTCGCCGCGCATGCTTTGCTGCCTATGACGGTCACTTCGAGTGTCGCCTGCGATGTGGCCAATATACGTACTGTAACTCAATAAAAACGCGTTGTAGGACACATGTCCATGCGAACATTTTTGCTTATTTTGATCCCAGGAATCACCACCCGCAAGTTTGTAACAATAGCTTAGATGCATACTGTATACGACTCCGTTCCTAACTGTCAGTAAACGTGTGCCGACCAAAAAGTGTCGAATTCAGAACGTTATTGACTTCGCCTCTGTATAGCTGCGTGTTCTGTGGCTCGAGGTGGAGAGCGACAGCGGTGACCGCTACTCAAGACTCGAGCAAGGTCGCTCACGAAGCCGGAGATCGTGCTGGATCTACGAGCGACGAGGAACTGCTGGTCTCCGGAACGTCAGCCAGAGATTGACAAGAGGGGTGGGGGGAGAGAGAGCGGGAGAGAGAAGGTCGCCTAGTGTTTCAAGTGTCCTGAGAGTCGGCAGCCCGCGTATCCGAGACAGGCGTCTGTGACATAGGTACGGGGCGGTCTAAACAAGTGGTACATACAAACCGCGCAGGACAAGGCAACTTCATACCTCGAAGTATATTAAACTTGGTGTCGCCATTTTTTCGCTTGGTATTTTAATGTCATTGTTCCAATCTGCAGTGTACGCGAGTTATGTTGTGTTGCCGGAAGCTGACTCAACGATAGAAAGTTCAGTTCAAACATGACAGATGAGATGAATTATTGCTATGTTTATTAGGAAAATATTCACGCACCCGTCGTTTTTAAACGTTTTACAACATATTATATGTTTGTTCTTACTATCTTAGCGCACTTATTATTGGGGCATGGTAGTTCTTGTTGTATTTATTCGGTTTATCACCTAATCTTTGCTGAGAACAATTAATTTTTCTCTTAATAACTTGAAATACATTGCGGTGTTTCTAAGAAATAGCGAAATTGTTTAAAAATAATTGGTACTGTGTGCAAAGAGGAAACTAGTTGCCACTAGAACTAGAAACTAAGGGAAATCTGCATTACATGGATTGTTTCGTATGCTCAGTCATATTGAGTTTAAGCCACCCTTATTTTTTTAAGTATAGAAATCTGGTTGCTGGGTCCACCTCCGTAAATTATCAACTAGTGGAGATTTCTGCGAAATAGCGATAGCAAAGCTTCTGTTAGATTGAGATATAAATAGGATTTTGCGCATGTGGACATAAATTTACACATTTTTGCACTGAAAATGTATTATAGCCTAACTGAAATTATAAAAATACTATTAATTTTAAAATTTTCAGACGGTTCCGTTTTTAGAACAAAACTTTTAATTTGTACAACAGTACTAATCGTTACATAGCCGCAACTAGATAGCGCTAACTTTAATACAAATCTTTGTAATTAATTTGATTTATATTTTTTTACTTTATTATAAAGAAGTATGTATTAATGTTTTAAATATATAAAACCTTATTTTACGTCTAAATTAAAATTTTACTTACGCCTTTGTAACTACATGTAATTTAAATATGGATGTTTAAGCAATTGCAAATTATAAACCTCATCTATGTTTTATTAAGCTTTTCAACAAGGCAGATCAAGACACCTGCCCACGTAACTGCTTACTGAAAATATTATAGTTTGTTGCCTGTCTCTGTAAATAAATCACTTTATAAAGTTCGGTATCCAACATCGTAGAAACGGCCGTTCAAACATTTTTATTTGTAAATTGCGATGACCGCATTTAAATTCTACATGCGTTTGTGATGCAAGTAAATTAATAACGTTTTCAAACAGTGAAAATGGATATCAATATTTCAAGACGCTTACCATTCCATTTTATTTCATAGGAGAAAATGCATTCGTCATAGTTTCGGGTGTTTTCTATTAGCTGAGATCAACTAACGACATTAAGATCGCGGCAAGCTGTGTATCTCCACGTTTACATGCGAACTACGTAACAGTCTAGTTGGCATTCATGATCATGCTCGACAGCATCTCAGAATAAATAGTGACGGGGTGAAAACGTGGTACGATAGGGAATATCTTGCGAGGTATTTCACTAGTGCGTATTTAACACATGCTTACTTCCATCATGTTAGCTGTCTGGAAACAGAGAGTGGAATAGAAAAACATTTCCGGTGGGGTTATCGTAAAACTCATGCTCTGCCGAGAGATTAAATCGTTTTTGAATGACGTCATGGTGGTGTAGTAGTGACGCGGCCACGTCGAACAATGTCCGATTTCCGGTTTTTCTTATCCCCGGATTTTCGCTGTTCCAGNAATAGGTTTTTGCGCATGTGGACATAAATTTACACATTTTTGCACTGAAAATGTATTATAGCCTAACTGAAATTATGAAAATACTATTAATTTTAAAATTTTCAGACGGTTCCGTTTTTAGAACAAAACTTTTAATTTGTACAACAGTACTAATCGTTACATAGCAGCAACTAGATAGCGCTAACTTTAATACAAATCTTTGTAATTAATTTGATTTGTATTTTTTAACTTTATTATAAAGAAGTATGTATTAATGTTTTAAATATATAAAACCTTATTTTACGTCTAAATTAAAATTTTACTTACGCCTTTGTAACTACATGTAATTTAAATATGGATGTTTAAGCAATTGCAAATTATAAACCTCATCTATGTTTTATTAAGCTTTTCAACAAGGCAGATCAAGACACCTGCCCACGTAACTGCTTACTGAAAATATTATAGTTTGTTGCCTGTCTCTGTAAATAAATCACTTTATAAAGTTCGGTATCCAACATCGTAGAAACGGCCGTTCAAACATTTTTATTTGTAAATTGCGATGACCGCATTTAAATTCTACATGCGTTTGTGATGCAAGTAAATTAATAACGTTTTCAAACAGTAAAAATGGATATCAATATTTCAAGACGCTTACCATTCCATTTTATTTCATAGGAGAAAATGCATTCGTCATAGTTTCGGGTGTTTTCTATTAGCTGAGATCAACTAACGACATTAGGTTCGCGGCAAGCTGTGTATCTCCACGTTTACATGCGAACTACGTAACAGACTAGTTGGCATTCATGATCATGCTCGACAGCATCTCAAAATAAATAGTGACGGGGTGAAAACGTGGTACGATAGGGAATATCTTGCGAGGTATTTCACTAGTGCGTATTTAACACATGCTTACTTCCATCATGTTAGCTGTCTGGAAACAGAGAATGGAATAGAAAAACATTTCCGGTGGGGTTATCGTAAAACTCATGCTCTGCCGAGAGATTAAATCGTTTTTGAATGACGTCATGGTGGTGTAGTAGTGACGCGGCCACGTCGAACAATGTCCGATTTCCGGTTTTTCTTATCCCCGGATTTTCGCTGTTCCAGCTTCGTTCATTTCCAACCCGTCAGTGCACAGTGGGTCTATACAGAGCATATACACGGCGCTGTATCGCTTGTATACAATAAAATTACACCCAGAGTCCTTGATAATAGCCTTTATGTTCCGCTTGGTATGGCATGGACAGACAATCGGAGACACTTGGAATTATCGTCCTGGAGGGTTCTCTCTATTTCCCAATGATAGAATGACGAAGTCGACGCAACCACTAGCGCAGTGAGGTCGTTACTCGAGAGTGCTCGTGAAAGTTTGATGCTCAGTTTCTGACGCATGTGCCATTGAGTGAAGTAGAGAGGACAGATTTGGGAGGCTCTTAAACATCGAGGTCTTGAGAGCCAACGTTGCAGATGTTGGTAACGTTGTATAGATAAAATCCGTTATACAAGTTTGCAACGTTTTCCTCTTCTTGCGCTGACTGGTACCATTGCCACTTTTTCCAGCTAATGTTTCGATGTTCCGTTTCTATGCGGGTTTCCGACTATTACCTCTTTGTTCAGTGGGCGTTTCATCTGTGTCAGCTGTTCCATCATGTGTACTTTCAGACATAGAAGATTCGGTACTATAAGGTTGTGAAACTTGTAGTAAAAATGACATTTGCTTGCCGTATAGATAAGGTCGATATCCTCAGGCCGCCTATCAAGAATTGGGTGCTTTCTTTTAATTCTTCAAGTAATTGTCGTTACGATTCTTCTATTTCGACATCAGTTTTCTTCCTGAAACCACAAAGTACATAATGTAGGCCAAATGTATTTGCCCGCATGATCAATCTGTTTTAAAATATTATATATTTTTAATATGATTATGTTTAACTGTATCATGAATGTAAATACTATAGACATAGGTAATATGTTAAATCTAGCTAGAATCCTCTACAATCTTGCCCTTTCTTTACAGGTATTTGGGTAGTGGATGTAGTCTGGTGGATCTACATTATACCTTCAGAGTTGGTCGTTCAACATCAAGCAAGATTGTGCGTAAAGTTTGTAAAACGATTTGGAACACATTGAAAGACGAATGTCTTCCCCTGCTGACAGAAGAGATATGGTTGGATAATGCTTACAATTTCCTACAAAATGCCATCTTCCTAATTCTGTAGGAGTGCTTGACGGAAAGCACATAAGAATTGTGAAACCAGTGATGAGCGGCTCTTCTGTAATTCAATTAAAAACGCTATCATTCTATCGTATTATTAGTAACTGATTAGAATTAGAATTTTTTTTATATTGATGAGGGCTCGTTTGGGAAAGAATCTGACAGCAGTGTATTTTAAAGGCCCACTCTATGAGATTGAATATGTAATACATCCCTCAACTCACATCCATCGAAACCTCTGCAGAGAGCGGAAAGACCGTGATTGCCCTTCGCATTTGTTGTGGATGAGGCGATTGGTTTGCATAAACATGTATCTCACCAATTTGCGGGACCAATTTAGTCACACACAAAACGCATTTTTACCTATAGTCTCAGTCACGCTCATATATACATAGAATGCTCCTTTGGAATCCTTTCTAACAAATGGTGCATTTTTCACCAACCTCTTAATGCCAATCCTGATTTTTATACGGAAATAATTAAGGCATGCGCGTGTTACGTAATTACGTGCGCTCTCGATATGGTTACAAATTTGAAGAAACTTTATCCATTGAAGATTTGGAAGAGGTAGCTGACGCTAAAATGGATGACACTGTACATGATGGGTTCAATGTTAAACACAACAACATAAATATATTGGTGGAATATTTCGTTCCTAATGTGTGTGAAGTTATGTGGCAAGATGTAAGTATATGAATGCTTGTATAATGTCATGTATCAATAACTAGATATAACAGTACAACTAGTACCAATATTGCATGTAATAACATAACATGTTGCAAGAATGGATATTAATTGTTCTTTTGCATATTGGCAATACGTCTGCACATCATGGTTTTCTTGATTTATGTTAACAATTCTCCACGACAATGACATTCTTTTCACTATGAAGATATATAAGTATTTTACTAAGATCGACTTAAATTAATGATGATAATTGACAGCGTATGTACATACCGCATTCAACTATTTCCTTCTCTGTTTTGGTACTGAAGTTATCAAAAAAAAAACTTCACCTGTTCGCTGCCATGCGTTNCATTCAACTATTTCCTTCTCTGTTTTGGTACTGAAGTTATCAAAAAAAAAACTTCACCTGTTCGCTGCCATGCGTTAATTTTTTTCCCGCGTCTTTATATTCCTTACTGCTAAAATCGCAAAGCACAGGGTGCTTTTGAACTTCGTGAATGAAGTTTTCCACGTCAATATTGTCGTCCTCCTCCGTACTACTGCACGACGTATCAACGCAATTGTACACCGCTCCGTAGCACGTGTATACTGCGTGTACGGGCGATACCACGCGTTCACGCAGGTGCCACGCGTTGGCAAAGTGACGCACTTCGCCGCCTGCTACCGCGCGCCATTTCGTCGCTAATGTGCGTTGTGCCATCGACACTTGTGGCACACTGCAACGTGTGGCGAATCAACGCGTTGTGATGCGCGTCATTTCAACGCACGTGTGAACCCAGCCTAAATGACTCGAGGATGCCAAATATTGGCAACTTCATTTTGGTTCAGATATTACATATGTTAACACGCGCACACTTTCACACATATTAAAATAGATTGTTTTTTCTACTTTATCACAGGTCTTAACGCGCCTCGGCCGCCTTCAAAGTGGCGAACAGAAGTTACGCCATATCAACGCAGGCGTCCTTGCTCTCGCAACGTTGTTGACCAAAATTAATGCCCCATTTNTAAATGACTCGAGGATGCCAAATATTGGCAACTTCATTTTGGTTCAGATATTACATATGTTAACACGCGCACACTTCCACACAGCTTAAAACAGAGTGTTTTTTTTTCTACTTTATCACAGGTCTTAACGCGCCTCGGCCGCCTTCAAAGTGGTGAACAGAAGTTACGCCATATCAACGCAGGCGTCCTTGCTCTCGCAACGTTGTTGACCAAAATTAATGCCCCATTTNTGAACAGAAGTTACGCCATATCAACGCAGGCGTCCTTGCTCTCGCAACGTTGTTGACCAAAATTAATGCCCCATTTTGATACAACAGTACGAGCTACAAAGTCCTTTCACAAATACTGATTACCCCGTATTCAGTAAACACGTACTGAGACACTACCCGTATATCTGCTGCCTCTCCAGGACAGCACCGGAAAGTTGTTACTGCTCAAAGCTTCTCAGCAAAAATCTGCAGCACGAGTTCGTTTGAGCAATTATGCCATTAGTGGCCATCCTTCTCGAGTAGGCCAGAAAGAAGGGTGTTTATAACTGGCATAAATTTATTTGTGAGCACCGGTTCGGTAAGAAGTTATTTGTAGGCCAGTTTCCTCATGAGGGTGCGAGTACTTTAGATTTTTTGTTCATAACGGCGTGACGTAAAATGCAAACACAATTTACAACATGTCTGGATCTTAACTAGCAAGCAACCGTAAACCATTTTTTTTTTCACAACCATTGTTATTTACAACTTAGTCCTAAATACATGTGCTGGGAGTTTAAGAAGTTATACTGAGGCAAAACAAAACGAACTAAAATTTACACTTGCAATTTCTTTCAAGTAACTTGTTTCTTCTTTTGCAGATTTTTTTTCTTTGTTTCAATGTCGATTGAAACAAAGTAAAAGCAGTTATTCGATGACGCAAAACATTCGTGAAATTACTTATGATAGAGTAATCAGNGTCGATTGAAACAAAGTAAAAGCAGTTATTCGATGACGCAAAACATTCGTGAAATTACTTATGATAGAGTAATCAGGAATAACGTTTTTGCAGACAACCTAACAATGATTTTACCTACATCTAAATAAAATATTTTTTTTTTGTATTTAAATGTATTTTAAAAGTGTTAATATAATTAATATGAATGCACCATAACATTATTCCTGTTNATTTTTTTTTGTATTTAAATGTATTTTAAAAGTGTTAATATAATTAATATGAATGCACCATAACATTATTCCTGTTCGTTAAACGTAAACTGGCCACTTAATAAATTTTCCTATTCGATGTTATGTTTTAAAAGTCTAGATAAAATTAAGCAAAAAAATTGTATTTAATAAAACGGAGGAAATATTTTGGCAGAATTTTCGTATAAGAAAATAAAACTTTAATCCACTATGAATACTACCACTCTCAAGCCATGGTTACCATGCATAGTCTTGTTATTTCTATCGCCAAAAAGGTTCCAGCAGATATTACTTGTTGGTTGTGGGGGAAACAAAATGAACTGCGCGAAACTGCAGTGAAAATTCGGAAGTAGGACTGCCGGGCTTTTGCAGGAGCGCAAAATACAATTTTTTTAGGTTAAAACATCTCGTATATCACAACTACCTGGTATTCAGAGGAGCAAATTGTTGACGCTGCTACACTTCGTTAAATCTTCAACTATTACATAATTTATTTAATGAATGTTTATACTCTCTTGGTGACTNACGAGCACAAAATACAGTTTTTTTAGGTTAAAACATCTCATAGATCACAACTTCCTGGTGTTCAGAGGAGCAAATTGTTGACGCTGCTACACTTCGTTAAATCTTCAACTATTACATAATTGATTTAATGAATGTTTATACTCTCTTGGTGACTCAACGCTGCGAGAGCATTGTGTTTTACATAATCCACGTCATTTCGCGTCTTGAGATCAGGAGGGCGCGAGCCGGGAGGATACTGTAAAACAAGAGCACAGAGCAAAAGGCAGGGGACGCCGTGATGAATTAGTTCTGCCACTTGCCACGAGAAAGTGCGGGCGGAAACTTCGTCTCCGCTGCAAAAACAAAACAAATATAAACAGAACGAGCCACGGACTGGACCAATCTACTGAATTGTTGGCGGATCACGTGTGTAACGCGTGTTTGGCAAGATCATTTGAAAAGCTGCCAGGGGGCATATACATACCTGCTGAACTTATTAAAACGCATCGCATATCTGACGTGCCGTAACTCTTTCCGTCACAGATCAGTACATCATTTGTACATAAGTACAACATTTGAAACAAACAAATTTTTGGTTTTTATTGGAACTGCACAAATATCAGAACAATGCCAGTCGTTTGTCAGAACCAATGAAATATTTTTTTTTTTTTTGTGTTTTATGTTATTGGCAGCAACTGTTTATGATATTGTGCACTAGAGTCCCAGCAGCGAATGATGTCTCACATACGTGAAGGATTTTTCTTTTCGGAAGCTTTTTACTGCTGTGTGCATTGTATATACATAATTAAATCCTCTTCCTATGCAACGTCCACTATAAATGACTGAAATGGTTAATTCGACTCCAAAGCCCAGGAAGCTAAGTCCGTAACATATTGGCTGTGATTATTGCCAAAGCAATGCATTACTACTTCAATATATTATTCCTTGGTAAGCCCGTATATAATAAATAACATTGAAAGGTATGTCAACTGAAATACAAAAAAATAATATTTAAAAAAAATGGGGAACGTTTGAAAAAAATTTGTGACGTCACAGTATATTATCTCCAATTTCATGTCAGCATGCTCCTCGTTAAGGCATGCGTGAAGTGGTACTAATGCAATCAAATAACAATATATATATTTGTAAAAAGTAAACATANTTTGGTTTTTATTGGAACTGCACAAATATCAGAACAATGCCAGTCGTTTGTCAGAACCAATGAAATATTTTTTTTTTGTGTTTTATGTTATTGGCAGCAACTGTTTATGATATTGTGCACTAGAGTCCCAGCAGCGAATGATGTCTCACATACGTGAAGGATTTTTCTTTTCGGAAGCTTTTTACTGCTGTGTGCATTGTATATACATAATTAAATCCGCTTCCTATGCAACGTCCACTATAAATGACTGAAATGGTTAATTCGACTCCAAAGCCCAGGAAGCTAAGTCCGTAACATATTGGCTGTGATTATTGCCAAAGCAATGCATTACTACTTCAATATATTATTCCTTGGTAAGCCCGTATATAATAAATAACATAGAAAGGTATGTCAACTGAAATACAAAAAAATAATATTAAAAAAAAATGGGGAACGTTTGAAAAAAATTTGTGACGTCACAGTATATTATCTCCAATTTCATGTCAGCATGCTCCTCGTTAAGGCATGCGTGAAGTGGTACTAATGCAATCAAATAACAATATATATATTTGTAAATAGTAAACATNGCATGCTCCTCGTTAAGGCATGCGTGAAGTGGTACTAATGCAATCAAATAACAATATATATATTTGTAAAAAGTAAACATAAAAAAAATGCAAGAAAGTTTCGCTAATAAGCCTATATTAAGTGTGAATGGGCAAATAATATTCGTACGTATAGAAATGATTATATTTATAAGCTGACTATTCTGATTCTCAACATGTTTTCAGAAACAGGGTTATTTCATAAACGAAATAATTATAAGATTTTTTTAGAGCATGCAGCATTTCTTTTTTCAGTCTATAAAATTACATAAAAGGGAAANTACGAAATAATTATAAGATTTTTTTAGAGCATGCAGCATTTCTTTTTTCAGTCTATAAAATTACATAAAAGGGAAATATTTGTGGGCATTCAGTTTAGTAAATATTTTGCACAAAATTTCCCCTGTCATTATTCATGTCAGTTATATTATAGTTCATAAATAAAATGTAATAAAAGTTCAATTAAATAAAAAAATAACATACTTTTATGTTAACAGAAATGTAAAACACTTGTGATAGATAACACGTTTAGGAAAAAGCCAAACACGTCATACATGGAGTGATTTTTTTTAGGTTCTATTCAAAAAACGTGTGAAGATACTGCGGACGGACTATAGAATGCCTATTAGGTTGAATACTGGCCGTCTCTAGACGCGAGGTGCGCCAAAACAAAAGAGGCTGGGCCGAGGAGCGGCGGGCACTGGCGGATGTGCAGGCGGGTCCCGTTAAGGTCGCCAGCTGGCTCTCGCTTGGAGAAGTCGCTCGATCAACGTCGCCACCCCACCCCGCCCCTCTCCTATCTAATCCACGTACATCTTTATCGTCGCCGAAGGGCGGCCTTCCATTGCGGGCAAACAGTTACGTCAACGCGTCATCCACGAGCTGCGCCACGCCGCTTCCACACTAAAAAAAAAAAACGGTTTTGTGGTGACCAACAGAATTTTAATGGTGGCCACATAATTCTTCTGCCAATATGGACGTTACAAAATATTTTGTAGCAACAACAAAAGTTTTCTGTCTTTCCAATATATAAGTGGCAACTACTAACAATTGAAAACTAAAATAAACCTCGTTAGGAGCGTGACTCGAATCCTGGACCTCTCACATGCGAGCTCAGTGTGTTACTGTTGCGCCAAATTTCTCGGCGCTATTCCGCTGTCTTGAGCATGTAGATGACGTAAAATTAATATGTGACACGCACGACAAGGCCTGCACACACCTCATGGAAAGGATTGATTTTCTGGAATCGTTTACATGTAACATTTATTTACGTAGAAGAAAGGAATTATATAAACGATGTCCTTTAGAATATCCCTCATGAATTAGTTCGTAGCCGGATGCTAAGAATCGAACACGGACAAATATGGCATCGTGGCCAGGCAGAAGGTGGCCACTTCAAATATGCCAAAACGCACGCGCAGAATATAATGGGTGTGATTTTGCAGTCGCAGCAAAATTNGAAGGTGGCCACTTCAAATATGCCAAAACGCACGCGCAGAATATAATGGGTGTGATTTTGCAGTCGCAGCAAAATTTAATTACTGTGGATGACATTAATTATATTGCTACCAACTAAATGTTTTGTTGGCAGCCAATAAATGTATTGTTATTAAACAAATATGTTAGTGATCACCAAATAGCGTTGGTGTTTGTCAATCTACATGTTAATTGGACACCACAGACTGTTTTTTTACCAGCAACAAAANGGGGGACCTACAGTCCTGGACACCGACACAGAGAGGAACTCCTCATCTTCCACTATTTCGCAATCTCTCACGTTTAAAGCGTCCTGTCCACCAGCTCGTTTGTGCGAGGAAGATTACCTCCCTTGCCTGAGGGCACTCCGATACAAGACTGCCCATCCCTTCCCACTACGAACACCGGTTTCTAGGTCGGTCTCTTTGATTAACAACGGGTGAAGAGGATCACTTCAAGACGGACCGCCCCGGGCATGCTTGAAAGACACCGAGCAAGAGTTTAACACAGCACGCTGTTAGACAGATTCCCCAACAGTGACGTTAGATATGAAGTGCTCGCCGAAAACGGGGCAGCGGAAATGTCGCTATATAATACGTATAATATGTAATAATTCAAAACTTAGTTTTATTACTCAACTNAAACGGGGCAGCGGAAATGTCGCTATATAATACGTATAATATGTAATAATTCAAAACTTAGTTTTATTACTCAACTTAGCTACAATAAACTATTTTCCTACGCGTAATTAAATACATTTTTTTTTAAACAGAAGCTAAAGCTATTTTGTATGAGCACGTGTTTGTATGTGTGTCCACGCATTTACACATAGNAAACGGGGCAGCGGAAATGTCGCTATATAATACGTATAATATGTAATAATTCAAAACTTAGTTTTATTACTCAACTAAGCTACAATAAACTATTTTCCTACGCGTAATTAAATACATTTTTTTTTTTAAACAGAAGCTAAAGCTATTTTGTATGAGCACGTGTTTGTATGTGTGTCCACGCATTTACACATAGACGTGCATGGCAATGTGCCTGAAATTGGGTGTGCGTGGCGAAACGGATGTGTGAATGTGCATACGGGTGCTTACGCGTGGTGATATGTGCATGTGTACGCTGCTAGGTATATGTATAGTATTGCATAACCTCTTATGTAGGTATGCATGTATTTGTATACAAGACATTTCTACACGCTTATTAATATCGTTAAGATTGGTTATGTGGGACAATATCACAAAGATGTTACTTATTTGTACCTCTAAACGTATACATAGTTACGCACAATCAATGTCATTTATTAATGACGGTGAGCTGCAAAATGTTAAGTCGTGAATATTTAATAACGCTGTACAGCAAAAAAAATTGGCCATACAGCCTATAGCAAGTATCAGTTGATCTCACAGAATTGACTATATTTTCCTTTACTTAATTTTTAAAATAATTATTTAGAATGGAAACTTTGGTTAATGTAACATAGATTTGGTTATACAAAAAAGATTTAAAATATACAAATTTATACAATGAGCTGCTAAATTACGTAAATTTCAATAAAAGTTTCAAAAACATTAACGATAATGGCGGAAGCCTCCGTCACTGAACAATGCAAATATTTCTGCACGGATGTATCATGCATATTTCTTCAGAATTATTTTTCTTGTAGCTTATTTATAAGTTCTAAAGTAAGCTGCTCAGTTCAAATATAATCCGTCTGTATTTAAGTGGTGGTGTATTAAAAATATTTTGCTGGCTTCACAACGACAACGCCTTACGATATGATACAAGGGAATTTAATGTCCTGTGTAAACACCGTAATATAATACAGGATGCAACACAATTTATATGGGACGTTTTACGTGATTAAAACACAACATATTTGAGTAAATTGAAGATTGTTTAGCTGTTTGTCAGAGATGGATGTACATTTAGAAATAAACTATATTGCAGAATTTCTTAATATTCTTGTGAAGATGACATGAACAAAGTATGTTGAATTATTAGAATTCAGAATTAATAAGTAGATAGGAAAAGCCGATTCCCGGACAAGGGTGGGAGGCTGAGGACCGAGGCGCTGTCGCCATCTTGTATCCGGCATCTTGTTTATGGCCACCATCTCGGATCCGCAATCTCGTTTCCTGCCCACAACTTGCTTCCGTCGATGCTTGTTACCAACAGCCATATAATTTACATCGGCCATATNTCGTTTCCTGCCCACAACTTGCTTCCGTCGATGCTTGTTACCAACAGCCATATAATTTACATCGGCCATATTGTTTCAGGGCACCATTTTGATTCATTCAGCAATTTTGTTTTCGCCAGTTATATTGTTTCTGCCATCANGGCCATATTGTTTCAGGGCACCATTTTGATTCATTCAGCAATTTTGTTTTCGCCAGTTATATTGTTTCTGCCATCAGCCATCTTATTTCCACTTGTCTATAGCTGACATCGGTTTTTGCTATAGAGATGGCAGCTATAATGCACTAGTTGCGCTCTCACTTGGCAATCATGTTGGTTCTAGAGTAAGCCACTAGGAGCATTCGTTTTTATTTACATTTCGCAGAGCTCGAAATATCATCTGAAGAAGCGTGGGATCGAGCCGCCGAACTTTGGGTCGGCATGCAGGTGCCTTAGTCCACTTGGCTATCGAGACATGTGCTGGGACAAGGGTTTAAAAAAGTAATTGCGTGGCCGTGCATACGCAGGGTATTAATACATATTTTGTCGTGATTATTCTAATGGGTAGTAATTATTTATTATATACTTTTTTTTCTCTCCGCGACCTATATAGACAAGCAATAAATATATTTTTCATATATTCGTAATTATTAAGTAGGTTTTTTGTATAAAATATTTATTTTTAAGAATTTTCTTTTTTTAATATAATTTAAATGACATTTTATATTATTCACTTTTTATTTACATAGATTTGTTTTTATAAAATATATTTGTTTTTCTTGTGCTGGTGATTCATCCTTTGGCTTTGGAACTGAATATCCATCCTCCCCCCGCCACAAGATGCCCACCTACTCATTCCCCACCCCAAATTCTGCTTTACCACCTCCACCTTGAAAACCCACACCTATTTTCCCATTCGCTAGTTTGCCAGAGCCAATCAGGTACCTTCGTCTGCCCCTTCATTGCAATCATATACCAGTGTATAAAAGGCCTTGGAATCAAGTATCCTNTTTGTTTTTATAAAATATATTTGTTTTTCTTGTGCTGGTCATTCATCCTTTGGCTTTGGAACTGAATATCCATCCTCCCCCCGCCACAAGATGCCCACCTACTCATTCCCCACCCCAAATTCTGCTTTACCACCTCCACCTTGAAAACCCACACCTATTTTCCCATTCGCTAGTTTGCCAGAGTCAATCAGGTACCTTCGTCTGCCCCTTCATTGCAATCATATACCAGTGTATAAAAGGCCTTGGAATCAAGTATCCTNCCAATCAGGTACCTTCGTCTGCCCCTTCATTGCAATCATATACCAGTGTATAAAAGGCCTTGGAATCAAGTATCCTGCCTGATGCTGCCGTTTTTGTCACTTGCTCGCCTTAAAGTACACAGCTTATTTCACGTCTGGAATTTTCTCATCGCCAAGCAGCAGATGTTTGCGAGCTGTCACAATGGGCAGAAAATAATTTCGGCGATCGCCGTGTATGGGAGGCTACGGTCACTTGTGGTCCTAGATCCAGATAACGAACTGGTCATTCTACCAAAAGAGTTCCTTCTGACAGATGCAAACCACGAAGTTGGTTACATGTACAAGAGACTTCCAGCCTACCTGCAGCAAGAGGAAGATATTCGCTACTGCCTGCCATGCAAGGAATGCTTCGAAGGCTGCACCGCTTGCGTTCCGGGCACTCCTCATTCCCGCAGCGGGTGCAAAATACTATGTCGCAAAGGAGCAGCAGTCACCACCGGCACCACCTCCTCCATCGACGAAAGGCCCGCACAGTGAAAAACATAAATGGCTCTGCATACCAAGCGACCGGTGACCTCAAGCAGCTGATCGCATCAGGTTCTGACGCAGCATCACCTTCACCTTGACGACATGCGACGAGTGGCTTCCAGCGCATGAAGGCTCCATGCAGACCACTAACGCTACAAGCAGCAGTTGGTTGACGTCCACCACAGCTACTCCCATCACACCACCACCACGATCTTCGATGCACTAGGTGATCGATCTTCGATGCACTAGGTGATGCACACCAACTCATTTGAAATAGGTATGGTGAAGTGTTATCGAAACGCCATTCTCAGATACCGGCGAGTGGAGTACTGGCTAGGCGAGTCACGATATGAGGATGCTGTGAAAAATATAAACGCTTGTAATGGTGTGAATCATTCCGGTCTCCACTACACCCTCGTGCCTGCGTACAACCCGAGCATTTTTAACACCAAAAGGAAAGTCAAAAATGTATTTTATGGACAGAATCCAGTGCGCTGGTGAATCCTGCGCAGTGCACATCATGAGGCTGGACGTAACACTACCATGCACCAACTATGAACTGTTAGAGCTGAACAAGGGTGAAACAATCATCATTAAAAAAGGCCTCCGGCATAGGGACTACGGAATACGACGAAAAGAAAAGGAAACAGTGCTTCGCTTAAATGAAGAATGCGATGGCGAGAACAAGCTGACATGATTCCATTCGTCGAGTGGACCACCACTGGTCGCAGCCTGCCGTACGAGGTAAAGACAAGATCACCGGAAGAGGATGGGGAAGGACAGTGTATAAAAACAAACAATATAAAGAAACAATGTTTCGAACAGAGGAACAAGTGTGAATAAATGTATAGTTGCCAATTATATTTTTAGTCACATGGTGTGATAAAACTTTTCTTGCCTGTCAACAAAAAATTAATACTGCTTACTATGTGTGTAAAAACACAATAAAACAGTTGGATGAATAAAATATGTCTATAATTTTAAAACAATTTTACCTCTTATTTTAATGTTTGTCATGTACCCCATCAATTCAGAAAAAAAGATAATGTGAAGTGTACTGGTAATAAAACTTAGCAAACATTTGGTTTTTCAAAACAGAGAAAGGAAACCAATACAATAAGGAGATATATTATACAAAAACCTACTTTCTGTATCAAATATGTATACCATTTACGTTACTGGAGTTGCATTTGCGAGCATACATGGACAGGCATGGCAGCCGACCTTGTCATAGTAAAAATATCTATGCTTGCGTGGGAAGAGAAGTGTTAGAATTTTCATAGGCATGGTGCCTGTGAAAATGCATGNTAGTAAAAATATCTATGCTTGCGTGGGAAGAGAAGTGTTAGAATTTTCATAGGCATGGTGCCTGTGAAAATGCATGAGGTCAGGTAACTGCAGTCTGCACGCATACATGCTTCCACATCGTTTTCACAATCTGTATGGTGTCAGATAGCATANAGGTCAGGTAACTGCAGTCTGCACGCATACATGCTTCCACGTCGTTTTCACAATCTGTATGGTGTCAGATAGCATAATTCTCACAAAGGAACAGATTTGTTAGCATTTTGACAGGCTTGCACCCGTTTGGACTCAGGTAAATGGAGTTAGTTAAAGATGCAAAATAGAATGAGTCAGCAGGCTTCACAAGCAATCAGAGGCACATTCAGAATGGAGGTGGAGTGGGTGAAGACATTNAAAATAGAATGAGTCAGCAGGCTTCACAAGCAATCAGAGGCACATTCAGAATGGAGGTGGAGTGGGTGAAGACATTCGAGAAGGGTAAGTTGAAGTAAAAGTGGACGAGAAGGCTCGTAGTATTAATTGTGACCTTATTTTCATTACATTATGTCTGCACAGCTCCAACCTGAAGATGTAGCTATTTAATCCGATATTAAAGTGAGCTGCCATAGTGTTCACTTCTGGATTCCTGGTATGCCGGAGAAAATAGAAACTGCAACGGATTTTAACACTGGATNAGCTGCCATAGTGTTCACTTCTGGATTCCTGGTATGCCGGAGAAAATAGAAACTGCAACGGATTTTAACACTGGATCAGCATGAATGAAGATAATTATTTTTTCAGCTTGGTTCCAGTACCATGCTGCTTATTGCCTGCCCAATGTACCACTTCCTGCCAGACTCGAAGCTGCCCTGCACTACCAGTGAGATGATACATCAAGCAAAAGAAGAATGCCTACATCAAGTTTGGGGTCATGACAAAATTGTATATCAACTCAGAAGACCAGACACTTGGTGGTCTGAGTATTGCAATGGAGTTCGTTACACTGCAATTTTTAACCATGGTAGAACCACTTGGGAGACTATGCACTCACTT
Source organism: Clitarchus hookeri (assembly GCA_002778355.1). Lineage (NCBI taxonomy): Eukaryota > Metazoa > Arthropoda > Insecta > Phasmatodea > Phasmatidae > Clitarchus > Clitarchus hookeri. Next base: position 131,639 of record NQII01003149.1, on the reverse strand, counting down.
ACCTGCGATGCGTTTGCTGCATTCGTACTCTGAGCATCAGTCTTCATCCAGTTTTCGGCAGGCAATAGGCCATGTAAGATCCAGAATAAGTATACTGGTGTGTGCATCCGGGCTTCCAGAATGTGGAATATTGTGTGCACGATCCCCTGGAAACATGTGTTGAGCAATGTTCAAATGATGTTCATGTTTACTTCTCATGAGACACAATAGCCATGCCAGACTTTATAAAACCTGAAATTGTGAGAGACAGTAATAGCAGCTTATGTATAGTTAACATTTCTCGACAATATATGCATAGTTTTCGATACACACTAAAATAAATTAAAAATCGAATTGTTAGCGAATTGGCAAGTCATTTGATGATAATCCTCAACGCGATCATTTACTGTCGATGATACTAATGAAAAGATCCTTGAAACATTACAATCTGTTTAAAGAAGCTTCCAAAGTGCATTTACGATATTATGAATCGTATACCGAGGACCTGCAAAGTACTGCAAACTGAACCATCCAGGACTGATCTGCAAACTAGGGTGTGTGTTAACGAACTCTGTCCCATGTAAGGTAGAAATTACTCCGTGAAGCCAAGTTTTCGCCATAAAACCTCCTGACCAAGCATATGGGACACTAAATAAAGCAGATATGTTCGTAAATGTCAATTGTCTACGATTAACAGATCCAGAACCATATATTATGGACTCTAGCAGCAGTGGCTATGCTNGTTCGTAAATGTCAATTGTCTACGATTAACAGATCCAGAACCATATATTATGGACTCTAGCAGCAGTGGCTATGCTTGCAACAGTGGTGACTTATCCTTCAGTAACAGTACAACAGAAGAAACCAGTGACTCAACCTCCAGTGACTCATCCATTTGTGTACCATTCTGCAATCAGTTTTCTTCTGCCTAGTCTGCGGTCAACAGCAGTCACCCAGTCTAGCTGTCAACGAGCCCAGCTACGATGGCGACGAACCATTTTCTGAAGACTGCGACGAAGATGAAGAAGTGTTCCTGTGGCCAGATCCTACTAGAACCATGTCGGCACCATGCATGATGTACAACACAAACCTTGCTACGACTATGTACGTGAAGGCTTACATTTTGAGCAGTATGGTATTGCTTTTAAAAATGAATGTGTTGATAAACCTTGAAATGCGTATTGAGAACGTACATTTCCCTCCACAGTGGAATACATTTTCACCATATGAAACCTCCAGGGTAGTACCCAGCTTCGTGTGCGAAGAAAGTAATTGCGCTTTTTGTATCTCTGTGCTTCGAATCTAGCACGGTTTTATGGGATGCGCGGGGACCCAAAGGAAATCGAGTACAAAGAATCATGTGATGGTAAACAACNCCTGTGGCCAGATCCTACTAGAACCATGTCGGCACCATGCATGATGTACAACACAAACCTTGCTACGACTATGTACGCGAAGGCTTACATTTTGAGCAGTATGGTATTGCTTTTAAAAATGAATGTGTTGATAAACCTTGAAATGCGTATTGAGAACGTACATTTCCCTCCACAGTGGAATACATTTTCACCATATGAAACCTCCGGGGTAGTATCCATCTTCGTGTGCGAAGAAAGTAATTGCGCTTTTTTTATCTCTGTGCTTCGAATCTAGCACGGTTTTATGGGATGCGCTGGGACCCAAAGGAAATCAAGTACAAAGAATCATGTGATGGTAAACAATATTATAGAAGCATTAAGAAATATATATTTGTTCGTTTACTAAGCATTGATACACACTGAGCATCAATTTTGTGCCCCGTATATAGACAAAAACTGCTTCTAGATTGCAGATATGTTTGTGGTTCTTCATCCAAGAACCACAGCTAATGTACTCAGGCAGTTGTTATGCTAGTAGTGACTCATCCTCCAGTGACTACTCCAGCAACAGTTACAGGCTGTGGACCTTCCATGTTTATCCACACAGAAGATGATGCTGTTTCCTTCAAAACATTAATAGAATCTGATATATCGCCTTTTGTGTACAAAAAGTAGTACAAGAAATTTTAACTATTGTATTAATATTCTTGTTTTTTTTTTAGAAATGTGAAATTATTTATGTATGTAAAAAACATATATTTCTTAAAATAACACACGTCCCATAAATATATTCAAAACTGGTATACACTCAAAAGTGTTATGTAAAGAGAGTTTAACTAGCAAGCAATAATGAAAATTTTCATATATATATATATATATATGCGAAAGTGTGATTGGATGTTCGTTTGTCCCTCTTTCACATCGCAATAGAGAAACGGATCGACGTGATTTTTTGCACACAGATAGTCGGAGGACCGGGAAGTGACATTGGCTACTATTTACCCCAAGAAACCGTTTAATTTAAATTTATTATTAAAAGTTCTTTTTTGAAAATGAAAAAGTATACAACCGGAATAACAATGACACGTCAACAATGCAATGTCAACAATTCAACGTAAACAATACAACATCAACAATGTAACGTCGCAACCGAGCAACAGATCGACGTAATTTCTTGCACATAAATAGTTGGACGGCTGAAACTTGATATTGCCTACTATTTATCGCGAGAAAATATCTCAAAAAAGTTACTTTCGTGAGTCGTTTTTCCGTACGCGGACGTGGAGAGCAATGGTGGCGGTGGTTGGAAGCCTCTAGGAAGGGGGTACCTTATTTAAAACAAAACCTCAACAATAATTCCGTAGTCCATGCGAGCGGAGCAACAGGCACAGCTAGTACTAATATAAACTTTAGAGGCTGATAAACACAAAGTCATTACTGCACTTCTAATGCCGATCNGCACATAAATAGTTGGACGGCTGAAACTTGATATTGCCTACTATTTATCGCGAGAAAATATCTCAAAAAAGTTACTATTGTGAGTCGGTTTACCGTACGCGGACGTGGAGAGCAATGGTGGCGGCGGTTGGAAGCCTCTAGGAAGGGGGTACCTTATTTAAAACAAAACCTCAACAATAATTCCGTAGTCCATGCGAGCGGAGCCGCAGGCACAGCTAGTACTAATATAAACTTTAGAGGCTGATAAACACAAAGTCATTACTGCACTTCTCATGCCGATCGATGCCAAACATAAGCTCTGTTACATAACCACACCAAACATGTGTGCGCCTTTATTCCCACACGAATTACTGGCCTAAAAACATGCATCAAAAATTTTTCGAAGTTCCTTCGTTTGCTATATAGAACTCATCTGATTTTAATCGACTCGAATATGACATAAAACTTCAGTTCCTACCATAGCCTTCCTCCAACACACATGCTCGCACAAATTTTGTTTAAAACAGACTCTCGAAATTGATTGTATTCACCAATGAAGCAGAACGGGCATTATAAGTAACTAATCCCACTTTAATATGAATATATAGCTTTAATGTATTTACTTTTATACATATTCTATCTTTCAAATTATTTTTACATGAGATCTTTTCATTTCTCTGTTGTTTGCATATAATCTATAATAGTCAACAGTCTCGTATGATATAACCCTGATTCTTAAATTCGTTAATGATTGAAGATATCTCAACAGTGCGTGAGAGATCCCCACGTTTTTTCAGCTCAATCAAATATCTGAGTATATCAACAAGTTCATCCGGTTCTTCGGGAAATATGCAACGAGCGTTCTAGATGCTATCTGCCTTCTTCGTATCACTTATCGAAGGAAACGTGTTGGTGAAATGTGTGGGAACGTTGAGATAATCATCATCCTTCTCATCAGATACTTCATGAACACTGTCGCGATAGTCATGATCAACAATGCTGTCTTCATGTTCGTCTTTGCCTCCTGTTTCATTCTCAATATCAAGTTTACTTTTCTTTGTAGGAGTCAGATGGACATCATCAGTATTTAGAGATGACAACCGTTTATTTTGAAGATCGTCAACTTCACGTGAACGCCGCGCAAGTGTACATTCCACACATACTGACTCAGTCATGCCTCCTACGTCTCTCATTCCATCATTTGCATTAACTGTCCCATCATAATCGTTTGCGGTAACATTACGCATTGATGTATCAGGAGGCATTGGCGACATCACTTGCTGTATTCAGTAGACGAATCCTTGCAGATCTTGATGTGTTCCTTCATTGTATCCACTTGCATAAACTGCATGCGGTCATTTTCGTTATGCTTTATCAATAAAACTTTTATTTTCAAAACCTTCTTCTATATATGTGTGCTTGCAAAAACCTTGAGTTTGCTTCTAGGCTGGAGAATTTCGCCTCCTCTCCAGAACAAAAAATTTTAAAGTATATCACCTGAAAAAATAAGCTTAGCCCCTAGTCTAGACACATCGAATGAGTATTGGGAGCAGTTCTCCGCCAGATTCCATTGCATTGCTAGTCTTGCACAAAAATATGTAAACGAGAAGCTTAAATACGTTATTTTCCCCTTTTCCCAGACTATGAAACCATTAAAAAAATCACACAACATGTGCATAGAACTATTTATCAGACCATGCAGGAAAATACTGCATGGCCTGAGGAGCCAGTAATCTATCTCTATTCGCTTTCTGTTATTATTTGAACTTGTACTGAACATAAATAAAATGCTGTAGTCCTCGTAACATACTCATTGCCTGCTCAGATGTACCGTCATATATATTTTTGAAATATATAAATGGCGGGAACATAATCAAATGCGGCATCATGCATAATAACTCATCTCAGATATACAGGTTCCTTAATATGTTACATATCTGAATAAATTACAGTTTCTAAGGTACGTTCGACAGCTCGGTTAGGGGTGTGACATGTTTTTAAAAGCCAACTGCTTCCGTGTTGCGTGCACAAATACAGCAAATCTACGTATAATAAATTATATTCCAATAATCTGAAACGCAGTTCTATTCACGGGTTTTTAGAAAGATCACTACATGTATTAGGTTGTGTCGTGTTTTATCATGTATCATTAATTTATTGGTTATTTTGAACTGTTACCTATAATGTATATACTTATAATGTAAGTAGGCATGTTATTGAGAAATATGCCCACGAATGTGGTTCGTTGTCCTTAATTTTATTTTCATGAAAGTCGAACTTTAGCAAGGCTTCAGAATGGACTTAAATGTCTAAGCAAACAACTGCTATCGTACCGTAATATTCATAGACAAAAATGGGGAAAATATTGACCCATCATGCAACACAAGATATGTGTTAAATAATAAAAAATTATGCACTGTGGCATGTAAAATTTGGTTAGAAAATTCCCATGTTGTGGATTTCGTTCAAGTTTTGATGTATCCGCAATGCTGTAACATATATTTTGCAAAATTAATAACGTTTCATAATTTTGCATGAACAGCTCAGACCTTTTTATTGCACAGACAATGAATCACATGTATTGACTCCAGTGTATAAAATCAATTTTTTTAAACTATGTTATATTTCTGTGTTCTAGCGAACACTTGAGTTTGCTTCTACGCTGTAGAAAGCAAAATATATTTTAATTAATGTTTCATTACTTTTTTACATAAAGAAAATATTACACAAGCCTTCAGCATCTAAGCAATGTTTGATCCATTCGGACTTAGAGAACGCAATTGTGTACAAATAAGCACGTATAGGTAATTTTGGCCAGTGATGATCATTGATGTAACCTGTAGGTAAACAATTCGGAAACAGTCGTATTTGTCTAGGTCATAAATTATTCAAATTACTGAAGTCGAACAGTGACAACAAACCAGTGTTTTACTGACTTGAGTACAGCAACACCTTAAACTATAAAATTATGTGTATTATAAAGGGTTAGCAAACAATTAAAACTTAATATTTAAAAAAAAACTAGAAAATAATATATAGAAAATATGTATAAAAAGTGAGTGAAGAGATTTTGACAGCTCTTAACATCGTGAGCCAACGAGGGCGAAGCGAGGTGAGTCTGAAGCAGCGTCGGAATACAAGGGCGTGCAAATGTCAGATATCCGAGAAAATATGATTTTTTTATTCACTTAGATAGAGATTTTCCTTAATAAGGATGTTATTAAATAGCACATATTTATTGAAAATTTAATTTGCTGACATACAATATTAAGTAGAATTTAATATTGAAATATTAATATTGGTTTATATAAAGTGAAAGAAGGTTTTAGNGATGATCATTGATGTAACCTGTAGGTAAACAATTCGGAAACAGTCGTATTTGTCTAGGTCATAAATTATTCAAATTGCTGAAGTCGAACAGTGACAACAAACCAGTGTTTTACTGACTTGAGTACAGCAACACCTTAAACTATAAAATTATGTGTATTATAAAGGGTTACCAAACATTTAAAACTTAATATTTAAAAAAAAAACTAGAAAATAATATATAGAAAATATGTATAAAAAGTGAGTGAAGAGATTTTGACAGCTCTTAACATCGTGAGCCAACGAGGGCGAAGCGAGGTGAGTATGGAGCAGCGTCGGAATACAAGGGCGTGCAAATGTCAGATATCCGAGAAAATATGATTTTTTTATTCACTTAGATAGAGATTTTCCTTAATAAGGATGTTATTAAATAACACATATTTATTGAAAATTTAATTTTCTGACATACAATATTAAGTAGAATTTAATATTGAAATATTAATATTGGTTTATATAAAGTGAAAGAAGGTTTTAGNTCTGACATACAATATTAAGTAGAATTTAATATTGAAATATTAATATTGGTTTATATAAAGTGAAAGAAGGTTTTAGGCGAGGATTCAAGTTAGTTGGATTTTAGATGTGTTGTCAGTTTTAATCACGAACTCCTGTTTCTAAAGTTCATATAACTACCAATGTTTTAATGCGTGTTGTGTTTCTCTTTCGTCTGCCATAGCAGCTAAGCTCGCAAAATCCGCATCGAAAAAGAGAGAAGCGTTCTTAGCTTTGTTATTGTTTTTTTATGTAAAGCTAAGAAAACAGTGTTCTGGGAATATCCGTCTTGGGTCGGCGTAGACGGGAACTTTGTGGGTCGTACCAAGTATGTAATTACATGGACGTAAGCATTTAATAATTGTATGTGCAAAGCAAACAGACGAGTATCGGTTCACTTGTTACGGCTACGCGTTTTACCCGGAAATAAGCGTATAAGTCCATCTTGAATGGACTATGGTTACTTGATCTTGCAGACGAACACTTTTAATTTAAACAAATGAAACTAATGCGGTAATTTCATTAGAAGTTCACCATGTTCCAATATCGCAATAATGTAAAAAAAAAAAAGGCGCTGTTTATGTTTATATTAAATACTGGGGCTGCGATAGCACATGCAAGGGTATGAAAAAAACGAATCGAAGTTCAAAATAAATTTACGGGATAAAATAAGATTTATGCGGAAACAGCTCTTGATATGGTAACCAACAGATTAAAATAACAAAACAGTTACCTTGCTCCGTGGTCGCAGGATCACTATAATGACATTTTGGTAAATTGCGTAAATAAAAATACTTAAAAATTTCTCAAAAAACAAGGAAAATTTACCCATGACCACTGGTAGGCGTACAATACGTGTAAGCAAATCGAATATGTAGGCCAACCTCAGGGGGTTGACACGAATGACAAAGTAAATGAACGGTTTTTTTTAAATGCTTAAACACAGACCCTTCCATGCACGATTTCCATACTGTTTAGAATGCTTGGCATATGTGAGTTGCAATCGCCAGGTCGGTGGCAGTGTTATTTTCTACGTTTAACTATGGAAGGATGAATAGAGTGCTGTAGGTAAAAATAAACTAAGCAAGGAACACAAAATGTATGTTTATTAACCGTGGTCTGACTATAGCATTTATGGTTCTGTTTTCGTATCTCTGCTAAGCAAGTGAAGCTCTGGATACGGATGTCTCTTCTATTTAGGGATTTTATTTATAATACGTCACCGAGCGAGGTGGCGCAGTACTCACATTTGGAAATAACTGAGTTCGAGTCCCGGTTCGGCATTCCTAATTTCGGTTTTCCCATGGTTTCCCGAAATCACTACAGGCGGATACCGGGATGGTTCCCTCCATGAACGATTTGTGCTTCTCTGAGCAACTTGCTCTGACCTCGCTGTCGACGAGACGTTAAGAACTTACGAACCGAATACGTCCTAAATGAAAACAAGTACGCAATAAAATTACTGTCACCGAGGCGCGTGTGCTCGGAATGTTATGGAGACCCACGACAGAGGTACCCCCTGGCTACTTACCAGCACATGCAAGAGGCGAGTAAGGTGGGGTAGAGGATGGTATGTACAGGTTGAGTATAAAAGAATACCACAAATTTGAAGGTCTAAAATATCAAAACCATATATCCTACAATCTTGGTTGACCAATCAAATGAATCGTGGAACCATGAAGTATGTTTACCATATTTTAATAAATGTTCAATGTGACCACCACGAGTGGCCCGAACGACATCTACGCGATAATCAAACTCGTTCCACACTCTTGTTAGCATATCCGGTGTTACGGTTTGGATGGTGTCCGTAATTCTCGTTTTGAGGTCATCAATGTTAACCGGCAATGGTGGACGAAACACTTGATCCTTTATGTACCCCCAAAGAAAAAAATCGCACAGGGTAAGATCCGGGCTTCTTGGGGGCCAATGATAAAGAGCCTGGTCACCAGCTGCTCCTTGCCAATCCAGCATTGCGGCAACGTCTCGTTCAGGTATCCGCGAACAGCTAGGTGCCAATGGGGTGGCGCACCATCCTGCTGGAAAATGAAGTCCCCCGCCGCCTCTTCTAACTGAGGAAACAACCACTCTGTAAGCATGTCCAAATAAGGGATTCCAGTAACAGTGGGCTCGTGAAAAAAGAAAGGGCCGAAAACAGTGTCTTTGGATACAGCGCAAAACACGTTCGCTTTGGGGGAAGCGCACTCGTGTTCGGTGGTTTTCATGTGGAGGCTCCTGACCCCATATCCGCACGTTGTGCCGGCTAACCTTACCATTTGTAAGGGACGTAGCTTAATCGCTAAAAGCCAGCCTAGACATGAAGGCATCGTCTACCTCGTTCTGGGCAAGAACGAACGCGCAGAAATCATGTCTCAGTTCTTCATCCCTTTCGATAAGATCCTGTAGAAGCTGTAACCTCTATGGTTTGTACAGTAATCGCTTTCGCAACACTCTCCATAACGATTTTTAGTGTGCATAGAAAGCTATGCATATATTGTCCAGACAGGTTAGCTGTACATGAGATGCTATTACCGTCTCGCATAATTTCAGGCTTTATAAAGTCTGGCATGTCTATTGTGTCTCATGAGAAGTTAACAAGTACATAATTTGAACATTGCTCATCACATGTTACCACGGGATCGTCAACACAATATTCCACATTCTGTAAGCCCGGGGGAACACACCAGTATACTTATTCTGGATCTTACATGGCATATTGCCTGCCGAAGACTGGATGAAGACTGATGCTCAGAGTACGAATGCAGCGAACGCATTGCATGTAAGTGGGGTGCATAGTCTCCCAAGTTGTTCTGCCATGGTTCAAAATGGCAATGTAACGAACTCCATTGCAATGCTCAGACCTCCAAGTAATCTCGTAGCTGTCTGGTCTTCTGAGTTGATACATAATTTTGCTATCACACCAAACTTGATAAAGGCGTTCTTTTTTTGCTTAACTTATGTGATCCTTGGTGGTCCAGTGTAGCTTCGAGTCTGTCCGGAGGTGGTTCACTGGGTAGGTAATTAGCAGCATGTTTCTCGAACCAAGCTGATAATCCATATTCTTCATACATGCTGACCCAATGTTAAAAGCCGTTAACACCTTTCTATTCGCTCCGGCACACCAGGTATCGAGAAGTAAACTCTGCGGTAGCTCACAGTAATATTGGAGTAAATGGCTACATCTTCAGGTTGAAACTGCGCTGACATAATATAATGAAAGTAAGGTCAAAACTAATACTACAATCCTTTTCACTTACTTTTATATCAGCTTCTGCCTCTANCATGGTTTCCCGAAATCACTACAGGCGGATACCGGGATGGTTCCCTCCATGAACGATTTGTGCTTCTCTGAGCAACGTGCTCTGACCTCGCTGTCGACGAGACGTTAAGAACTTACGAACCGAATACGTCCTAAATGAAAACAAGTACGCAATAAAATTACTGTCACCGAGGCGCGTGTGCTCGGCATGTTATGGAGACCCACGACAGAGGTACCCCCTGGCGCACTTACCAGCACATGCAAGAGGCGAGTAAGGTGGGGTAGAGGATGGTATGTACAGGTTGAGTATAAAAGAATACCACAAATTTGAAGGTCTAAAATATCAAAACCATATATCCTACAACCTTGGTTGACCAATCAAATGAATCGTGGAACCATGAAGTATGTTTACCATATTTTAATAAATGTTCAATGTGACCACCACGAGCGGCCCGAACGACATCTACGCGATAATCAAACTCGTTCCACACTCTTGTTAGCATATCCGGTGTTACGGTTTGGATGGCGTCCGTAATTCTCGTTTTGAGGTCATCAATGTTAACCGGCAATGGTGGACGAAACACTTGATCCTTTATGTACCCCCA
>NQII01003149.1:96006-121057 GCA_002778355.1 Clitarchus hookeri | reverse complement strand
TTGCGGCAACGTCTCGTTCAGGTATCCGCGAACAGCTAGGTGCCAATGGAGTGGCGCGCCATCCTGCTGGAAAGTGAAGTCCCCCGCCACCTTTTCTAACTGAGGAAACAGCCACTCTGTAAGCATGTCCAAATAAGGGATTCCAGTAACAGTGGGCTCGTGAAAAAAGAAAGGGCCGAAAACAGTGTCTTTGGATACAGCGCAAAACACGTTCGCTTTGGGGGAAGCGCACTCGTGTTCGGTGGTTTTCATGTGGAGGCTCCTGACCCCATATCCGCACGTTGTGCCGGCTAACCTTACCATTTGTAAGGGACGTAGCTTAATCGCTAAAAGCCAGCCTAGACATGAAGGCATCGTCTACCTCGTTCTGGGCAAGAACGAACGCGCAGAAATCATGTCTCAGTTCTTCATCCCTTTCGATAAGATCCTGTAGAAGCTGTAACCTCTATGGTTTGTACAGTAATCGCTTTCGCAACACTCTCCATAACGATTTTTAGTGTGCATAGAAAGCTATGCATATATTGTCNGTTTGTACAGTAATCGCTTTCGCAACACTCTCCATAACGATTTTTAGTGTGCATAGAAAGCTATGCATATATTGTCGAGACAGGTTAGCTGTACATGAGATGCTATTACCGTCTCGCATAATTTCAGGCTTTATAAAGTCTGGCATGTCTATTGTGTCTCATGAGAAGTTAACAAGTACATAATTTGAACATTGCTCATCACATGTTACCACGGGATCGTGAACACAATATTCCACATCCTGGAAGCCCGGGGGAACACACCAGTATACTTATTCTGGATCTTACATGGCATATTGCCTGCCGAAGACTGGATGAAGACTGATGCTCAGAGTACGAATGCAGCGAACGCATTGCATGTAAGTGGGGTGCATAGTCTCCCAAGTTGTTCTGCCATGGTTCAAAATGGCAATGTAACGAACTCCATTGCAATGCTCAGACCTCCAAGTAATCTCGTAGCTGTCTGGTCTTCTGAGTTGATACATAATTTTGCTATCACACCAAACTTGATAAAGGCGTTCTTTTTTTGCTTAACTTATGTGATCCTTGGTGGTCCAGTGTAGCTTCGAGTCTGTCCGGAGGTGGTTCACTGGGTAGGTAATTAGCAGCATGTTTCTCGAACCAAGCTGAAAATCCATATTCTTCATACATGCTGACCCAATGTTAAAAGCCGTTAACACCTTTCTATTCGCTCCGGCATACCAGGTATCGGGAAGTAAACTCTGCGGTAGCTCACAGTAATATTGGAGTAAATGGCTACATCTTCAGGTTGAAACTGCGCTGATATAATATAATGAAAGTAAGGTCAAAACTAATACTACAATCCTTTTCACTTACTTTTATATCAGCTTCTGCCTCTACACTGTCTTCCCCCACTGCACCCCCATTCTGAATGGGCCAGTGCTTGCTCGTGAAGCCTGCTGCGCGTCAGCAGGCTTCACGAGCTTCTCTTTTCCATTTTTAGCTAACATTTTTTACCTGACACCCTGCAGGTTTACACTTGTAAAAATGCTAACACAGCTATTCCTACGTACCTGCTGACTTATGATATCTGGCACCATATATATTGTGAAAACGATGTGGAAGCACATTTGCGTGCATACTCCAGTTGCCCGACACCATGCAAGTGTAGAACTGTGAAAATGCCAACACATGTTTTCCCACACAGACACAGATATTTTTACTTTGACAAGGGCAGCTGTCCTGCCTGTCCATCCATGCTCACAAACTGAACTCCAGTAACCGAAATGGTAAACATATTTTATTCAGAAAGTATTTTTTTCCATAGTATAAATCCTTAGTGTATTGGTTTCTTTTCTCTGTTTTGAAAAATAAAATGATTACTAAGTTTTATCACCAGTACACTTTACATTGCCTTTTTCCTGAATGGATGGGGCACATAACAAACAACAAAATATTAGGTAATTTTTTATAATTATAAACTTATTCATCAATCTCTTTTATTATGTTGTCACATACACGTTAAGCAATATTGGTTTACAACGACAGGCAAGAATATTTTTATAATATACTTTTTATCTGCATGTACGGTGTGACATATTATTACAGCAGACAATTTTTAAGAAACAAAGATTTTTTATGAGACACTTCTAGATGTTTTTGTTTACGCACTGACACACAGCATGTGCCTAAACATATAATTGGAAACTATACATTTATTCATACTACGTTGCTCTGTGCGAATCACTGTTNACACAGCATGTGCCTAAACATATAATTGGAAACTATACATTTATTCATACTACGTTGCTCTGTGCGAATCACTGTTACTTTATATCATTTTTTATTATCCACTGTCCTTCCCTATTCTCATCCGGTGAGTTTGTCTTTACCTCGCAGGGCAGACTGCGACAAGTGGTAGGCCGTTCGATGAACTTAATTGTGTCAGCTTCTTCGTCCGGTAGGAGTCTATGCGTCTCACCATCGCATTCTTTACTTAAACGAAGCACTGTTTCCTTTACCCTTCGTCATATATTTTGTAGTCCCTACGCTGGATGAATTTCTTAATGATGATTGTTTCACCCTTGTTCTGCTCCAACATTCGTTGGTGGTGCATGGTAGGGTTACGTCCGTACTCACACTGTATACTGCACAGGATTCACCATTGCACTGGATTCTGTCCGCAAAATACACTATTGACTTACCTTAGATGTTCAAGATGCTCGGGTAATATGCAGGCGCCAGGGTATAGNTCTGTCCGCAAAATACACTATTGACTTACCTTAGATGTTCAAGATGCTCGGGTAATATGCAGGCGCCAGGGTATAGTAGAAGAGGGAATGATTCACACCGTTATAGGTTTTTATGTTTTTCACAGCTTCCTCATACTGTAGCTCGCCTAACCAGTACTCCACTTGCTGAAACCCAGAGATAGCATTGGGATAACACTTCACAATACCTGACTCGAATTAGTTGGTTTACATCACCTAATTCATCGAAGATTGTGGTGGTGGTGTGATGGGAGTAGCTGTGGTGGGTGTCAACCAACTGCTGCTAGCGGCAATAGTAGTCTGCATGGAGCCCTCGCGTGCTGGGAGTTATTCGTCGCATGTCGTTGAGGTGGTGCTGCGTCGGAGATCCTATGTGATCAAATTCGTGAGGTCGACGGTCGCTTGGTTTGCAGATTCGTTCTTTTTTTTTCACTATGCGGGCCTTTTATCGATGGAGGAGGTGGTGCCGTTGGTGGGTGCTGCTGCTTTGCAATGTAGCGCCTTGCACCAGCTGCGGGAATGAGGAGTGTCTTGAACAGAATTGGTGCAGACTTCGAAGCACTCCTTCCATGGCAGGCAGTAGCGAATATCTTCCTCTTGCTGCAGGTAGGCTGGAAGTATCTTGTACATGTACCGAACTTCGTGGTGTGCATCTGTCAGAAGGAACTCTTTCGGTAGAAAGGCCAGTTCGTTATCTGTATCAAGGGGCCACTAGTCACCATAGCCTCCCATACGTGACGATCGCCGAAATTATTTTTAGCCCACTGTGACAGTACGCAAACGTCTGCTGCTTGGCGATGTGAAAATTCCAGACGAGAAATATACTGCATACTTTAAGGCGAGCAGTTGACAAAGACAGCAGCATCATGCAGGATACTGGATTCCAAGGCCTTTTATACACTGGTATATGAGTGCAATGAAAGGGGTAGGCGAAGGTGCCAGATTGGCTCTGACAAACTAGCCAATGGGAAAATAGTTTAGCGTTGGGAAGGAGGTTGTGGTGAAGAGAAGTTTGGGGTGGGAAATGAGTGGGTGGGATGTTGCGGCGGGGGAAGGATGCATGGCCAGTTCCAAAACCGAAGGATGATTAACCGGCACAAGAAAAATAAATGTATTCAATGAAAAAAATTATATGTTAATAACAACTGAATAATAGAAATGTAAGGAAAATAATATAATAAAATAAAAAGAAAATACTTGAAAAGAAATATATACCGAAAAAATAATTATGATTATATTAAAAAAAAAACCTTTTGCTGGTCTATGTAAGTCTCGGATAGTCAATAAAAATGTATTACTATGCATTATAATAATCACAACAAAATATTTATTCATCCCCTGTTCAGCACATGTCCCGATAGTCGACTGGTCTAAGGCATCTGCATGCCAACCCAAGGTTCAGTTGTTCAATAGCGCACTCATCCATACGATATTTTGAGCTCTGCGAAATGTAAATCAAAAGTAGCGCCCCTAGTGGCAAACTTTAGAACCAACATGGTTGCATAGCGAGAGCGACACCAGCGGATTCTAGCTGCTATCTCCATAAGCAAATATGGTGGTTGAACGTCTGGCTCTCCCTAGCAAAAGTCGATGTAAACAAAATACAAGTGGAAACAAGATGGCGAAGAAGATGGCGGATGGCAGAAACTAAATGGCTGGCGAAAACAAAATGGCTGGATTAAAACAATGGTGGCTGGAAACAAGATGGTGTCCCGAAACTAAATTACGATCGGAAACAAGGTAGTGGCCCGTAACAAAATTACCATCGGAAACAAGATGTCGGATTTAATATTGCGTATTTGCCTTGGTGCTTCAGCCTCCAGCCCTTGTCCTGGAATTGGGTTTTCCTATCTACTTTAATATTTAAATACTTTTACGCTATCAAATACGTACCTAGAGCAGCGTTACTAAGATTTTTTTTAGGGGGCCATATTAAGTAAAATTAAGACCGCCGCGGGCCGCACTTACGATACTCGACATAATAATATTTGTGAACTAAAAGTAGGTAGGTAATTCGATGACATTTAAAATTCAGAATGTCGTGTATCGTCTTGCAAGACGTTTGTTTATTCGTTTGATACGGTGATGGCGGGCGGAGGTAGTACATCAAAATATGTACAGAAATCACCTGACTGATAAAATAATGAAAAATATCGTCTAGTTTCATCAATGACTTTTACTTTTAATAAATTCTTATTATTTATTGCTTTTTAATTTTTGTAACAAGACACCCTAAAAATAATAATTTGGTAACTTGTATCTACTAAAGCCGGCGAGCGCGGGCCATAAAGAATTTGCCAGCGGGTCGCAGTTTGAGTACCCCTGACCTAAAGAATACGATCTGGCGTACTACGAAAAAAAAAAATTGATCACATTTTCTTCCAGGACCTAAGCTACCAATAAGATGCAATCTCTTGAGGTAGCTACATTTTACTAAATCTGTAGCTGTGGTGGTATTTTCAGATAATCTATAAAAATTAAGGAATATTCTTAAGTATTTTAGAGAATGAAGAGGATCAAAGTTATCTCAGGTCTACGTATTGATTTTGATAAACTTTGGGAATAACACGGAAAAATATTTCTGCAAAAAGATAGTCACACTAAACAAATCCATTTTTTCTCTTTTATGTATGTAAACTTGCAGTTAATCATGATCATTTGTACGCGTATGCATAATTTTGTACAATTTTTGTTTGATAGTAGTTCCCTACACAGAGTCTGAAGTTATTTCCATTAGAGGAACACATATTTGTAGTTGTTGGAGGTGTTACAACATTGTACTACTAATATAATTTACAGGATACAAACCATAAAATCGGAAGTTTATGTTATGTGTATTGGATGAAAAGGAAATTAGTTGCTTTCATCAAATTATTTAATGCATGTATTTGGGGTTGCTACCCCCATTTCGTGAGACGTAAGATTAATAATATTTCAAGGATTTATTGTCGATCAGGATGTGAAAATTAAACAAAATATAGCTCTTAATTTATTTCCAAAAACCTAAACGTCTTATAAAAATTTATGCATAAATTTATTTTAAAAAAAAATAGAAAAATGGTCTGTAGGTTGACACCACGTGCCACCCTTCATGTACCACGTGGAAGTGTATTTATTACATACAAACACAAGTATGTTTTACGCTACACTGTCATAAAAAAACAAATACCTACAAAAATGCAGAAACTTAGTGGGAGCAATATGGCGTAATGATTTCATTCGCAATCACTTGGTTATATAACCGATCCTGAGCGTCAGCGCTGCTGAATTTTACAACAAGAAACACTTTAGCCAATCGTAGAATATAAAGAAATTTCTGAAGCGGTTTTATTGTTTACTGATTTTTTTTTCTCTGAAATGTGATTAGTACCGCAGAATTACATTCAAGTTGTTTGAATGGACAGCAAATTCCATGTATTTTCTTTTCTGATATGACAGCAAAGGAATACGAAGTTAATAAGAATTTTCAGTATTTTTTTTAATACACTGAATAAAACGTAAAACGCAAAATCAGTTGTTGTAGGTTGCTATGCACATTGCAATTAACTTCTGCGTGATCACCAAACCATGCGTTCAGGGTATTATGGTCGAGNGTTGTAGGTTGCTATGCACATTGCAATTAACTTCTGCGTGATCACCAAACCATGCGTTCAGGGTATTATGGTCGAGAGATTTGGACTCCTAGCGAGGTTTTGAGAGCCGTAGAGGGTGAAATGAGGCGGAAATGGATCAGCGCCGGAATGCAAGGGTGGGGAAAAAGGGAGATCCCTGCGAAAACCCACCAACCAGCGGCATCGTGCACCACTATTCTCACGTACGAAAAACCTGGAACGACCCCGCCGTGAATAGAACCCGGTTCGCCTTGAAAGGAGGCGAGTGCTCTAGCCTCTACACCACAGAGGCCCTTTAGGGTGTTGAGGTGACGTACTCTCGAGTGACGTGTGCGCTCACAACGTTATGCATACTACTGTAACAGTTTAGTATATTTCTTACCGATAGATGATTTCAAACACAGTTATGGCCTTAATTTTACCCATAAGCTGCTGTGAACGAATTTCTCTTTGTAGCCACGATTCAGAAGACGATTTTTTTGCTTCAGTTCAATTCTTTTTTCGTATTACAAACATTTTTAAGGGGATAGAAATGTTTTTCATTTGAAGTTTGACTTGTCAACGAGCAAATTTCGTCATTATTTCTCTCGTATTATTGCTTCACGCAGCACAGTGTTATGTTTAAATAGGTTATATGAGTAGTTGTTCCACAAACATTATTTTTGGTTTGTAATTTTGCTTNCAGCACAGTGTTATGTTTAAATAGGTTATATGAGTAGTTGTTCCACAAACATTATTTTTGGTTTGTAATTTTGCTTTTTTTTTTTTTCGCTAGTGGTGAGTGATATCACAAAGAATTTCATCTCGCACGCAGACCTGAAGGTCAACGTACCCTAGGTTTCTCAAAGTTGTTTAATCCACACTTTAGATATAGGTGTAAAAATAGATGACTGATTTGGCTAAGAAGCCGAACAAAATATTAAAGGCCGCCAATTTGTACATCGAAAAAAAACCATGCATATTTTTAACCTGAAAGAGTAATGTTTAACAATTATTTATGAACTTATGCTTAGGTGAATATACTTCCAGTGAAACGTAGTTCGTTATTTCTTGAAATAAAGGAAGTCGTAGTCTTTTATAATGAATCTCGTATCCATGCAAGCGAAAGTGCTTAAGAAAATCAACAAACAACACGAATGATGCCCTGGAAAAAAATTTTTAGTTTGCCTTAACAAAATTTGGTCTGCAAAATGCTCATAAAATGAAGAAGTTATTCCAACCTTATAATACGGCTAAAGGCACATATATTTTTTTTTTAAGTTCTAGAAGAATAATTAATATATTAGGCTCTATTTTGGACTGTCAGAATAAAACGTTTGAGTAATAGTTCACTTTCTTGGACAATATTTGATAACATTCAAGGCACAGAAGCAAGGGAGCGATACGGGCGACACTACCATGTACGCCTAGCACTTCATAGCCTTTACGCGCAAGGCGTGCAATGTTTCCGTCGGTGCGCTGTACAATGCGATTTGACTTGTACCAGTGGGACTTTATTGCACGCGATGAAACCCCACAAATCAAGCTATATTCCTTGGGTTGAAATTGTTTCCCACTTCTTACGGAAACTGAAGGCAATCTCAAAAAATTAGATTATTTTATTTCCATTTTCGTGACATCTTTTTTTTATACACCTAATATGATAAAAGCAAAATCAAACAGGCTTAGATAAAGAATTTTTATCTTTTGTGGCAAAAAGTAGTGTTCCCAAAATACGTATTTACTTATATACGCGTAACCGCACAAACAACGGATGAAATAAAAACACTTCAGGACTACTAACTTTCGTGGGTAATCCCTAGTAAACAATATGAAACGTCTCAACGTCACATTGGCCCATAAAGAAGCATTGCGTCGGCGACGGGAAATACCATCAACAAGCTCTGCGTGCTTTCTGTTACCTCGGAATTTTAAGCGGTTACTATAGAGTTTTAATACAACAATCTGGTGTTGCTGTAGTTAAAAACGCTGTTGTTTTCCAGAAGAATAAATATCGTTAACCGAGGGTTATTTACAGCGATTTTTTGTCGACTATGGCACTTTTCAATTACCACATTTATGTTTTAATAACCGCATTTATGAATAGGTAACAAAATATGGACTTTCTTTTATATACAGAAAAAATATTTACATTTAAATAACCCACATTTTTTTAAAATTAGAATAGACGCAACTGCTTTCAATGATACTCATATGGTAACTAAGAAGGCCTCAGGGCGGTGGATACCAAAACAATAATTATTTTATATTCGTACCAAACATTGTTCAACTTGTATGCCTTGTATGTAATGCCATTTACCTCGAATAAAAAAAATTTACACTTCATATTTTTTAATAATTGAATTTCAATTACCAAATTGTTCTGTTTCGCTGCGGCGATAATAGCAAACACTTACTAGGTTGTGCGTGTGGAGGTTAGAAAACCGAAGGTTGGTCGGAACCAATGCGGGAATGTAGGCAGCATCGCGATCAAGGCAACTAGGCAAGGAGATATAGCGATGGTTTGCCATTGCCTTCCGCGGGGTGGATGAGATGAAGCGAGATGAGAATGGAGCAGCACCTGAATGCAAAGGCGGGGTAAACTGGAGATTCCCAAGAAAACTCGCCTACCAGCGGTATCGTCCAGCACGATTCCCACTCGCGAAATTCCGGGAATGACTTGGCCGGGGATTGAACCCGGTTTACCTAGTGGGAGGCGGGCAGGCAAACCACTCAGCCACCGCGGTCCCGGTTAAGTTGTATATATGAAAAAATTCACAACATAAGCTAGTATAATGGACTACCGCTGGTGATATATATAATCACCANCTAAGTTGTATATATGAAAAAATTCACAACATAAGCTAGTATAATGGACTACCGCTGGTGATATATATAATCACCAAACAATAGTTCATGCATTCAAAATTTGTTTTCAAAATACGAAACTTTTTAATATATAAATATTTACAATGATTTATTTGGTGATCACATATGTGTAACGTGGTAACCCAAGGCATTTGTATACTTAACAATTTTATTTCATTTGTCTAACTTAGTATTTGTTATTATGGCTGCAGCAAAACAGGAAATTTTTGATTTGACATCAAAATTTTAAAAAAATATAAAGTGNAATTTAAAAAATATATAAAGTGTACAATTTTATTATTGTAGGAAAATGGCATTACACACAATCCACACAATCTAAATGTTTGGTATAAATATGCAATTATTATTTCTTCGGTATGAGACACACTTAAGACGACGGAATCTTCGTGACACTGAGCACCCCCACGGCAGACGCCGCGCGGCTAATTGCGATTTATCGCGCCGGCAATCCGGCCTGTTGGACCGAGTCGGAGCGACCCCGTCGCCGCTAAAAGGTTTCAAAACCGTTTCCAACCCCGCCTACGTTCCACAGCAGCGGAGCCCGCAATGTGCGGCTCCCCTCTCATTTTCTTCCCTCCGCAGCCTCCGCTCCATTCGTTTTCCCTCTCTAACCCCCGTCCATTAACCGACTCCATTGTTTCGCGCGGCCATAGGCGCTGTCAACGTCGGGAGAAAAGAAACCCGCGCCGGTAATAACGCCCGCCCCGAGCTAAGTGGATTTGGTTGATTGTGCAAGCGGCGTGAGCGAGGAGCAGGCTGCCGCTTCGCTTGGCCCACATATCTCAATCCACGCCTCCCTATCGCACATTTTCTTCCGTGTCATCTCCGTCTTACTATTCTTCGTTAAAATGCTGTGCGCCTGACGCAACGTTGCGATTAGAAACTCCCTGCCACAGATTCTACTCCAAGTTATTATTTATGTTCTTATGAGTTTGCAGTCTTTTTTATCGATACCAGTACACGGTTGCTGTTATCCGTGTGCACTTTATTAATACCACTTTTATTAGATCGCCTTTCAAGCTCATTGTACGAACACTGTGCTGTGTGTATAGTATTTAGTAAAAGTGGCATCTTCTCATGCATCGGTAAATTGACCCACGGGCTGCNGAACACTGTGCTGTGTGTATAGTATTTAGTAAAAGTGGCATCTTCTCATGCATCGGTAAATTGACCCACGGGCTGCAAAATTATGATCAAATGCGTGGCCTGATAAATAAATTAAATCATATATATATATAAACATATAACTGAAACAATATGAGAATCATTATGTGTACACACAAAATTGCACAATCACTCCCCACACTACCTGCTTTTATCACCTTGATGNCAATATGAGAATCATTATGTGTACACACAAAATTGCACAATCACTCCCCACACTACCTGCTTTTATCACCTTGATGAGAATTCAGAGCACGTTCCAAAATATTTTTGTCAGTTACTATGCGTGATTGGCAATACACATTGACCGTATAACCATCAGGTAATGAGAGCAGAAGTTTATTATTATTTTTTCAGAGATCAATAACAGTTATTATGATCAGATAACGACAAGTCTGAAAAATATTGTACAAAGTTGACGTTCTTAATGGATCATTTATCTAAGCAACTTTTGGTTGCTCTACGAGCGCATCAGACCACCTTTCTCTTTTTCACGTGAAAGACAATCAAAGCACGCTATAAAGATGAACAAAATAAATATAAACAAAACGCATACATTGCATCGCAAAATCTTTCGCCCTTTCTTTATACAATATACTAGCTGTCTGTCCGCGGTTTCGCCCGCATTTACTCCACCAAGCAACTACTAATTTCCTTCAATTAAAGACCTCTTTGTAGACGACATTAGTCGTTTTGCCCTCAGGTGCTAATTTTACCAGTTGTTAGTTGCACGTACTTTGGATCAGGCCACGTAGAACTGCCCATATGAGAAGCAGTCCTCCCTCAGACCTATCCCTACCACCTTAAGCGACTGTCCGTGGACCTCACAAATATTCATAGAAAAACCGGCCTTGAGGGGTGCTTGTATGCAATGAGTGATATATGCAGTGTAGAAACTGATTCCTCTCGAGTACGCCCAGTGAAGACTGTAGCCTCAATTACTATTTTTGCCAAGACTTCACTTGGAGTCTGGTGCTATTGCAGTTTTTTTTTTTTTTTGGCATGTTAAGGTTTTGCAGTACATGACTGGAGCCCCAGACTTTGACCAGGTGGGTAGATGTTGTTGATGAACTCCACAGGGTAAAGACTGCAATTTTACCCCTTTGAACAAGTAAAGCAATCCATGATAATAAATAATCGTGTTGTTAACGNACAGGGTAAAGACTGCAATTTTACCCCTTTGAACAAGTAAAGCAATCCATGATAATAAATAATCGTGTTGTTAACGTTGCACATTTTCAGTAACATCTCCTATGGCAATATTATTTTTAAAACGTTTGTTGGGTTATTTTTAAACATTGGATTGAAGATTGTCACTCTAAATCAGAAACAGTGAGAATTGAGCCAAATCANTTTGTTGGGTTATTTTTAAACATTGGATTGAAGATTGTCACTCTAAATCAGAAACAGTGAGAATTGAGCCAAATCAGTGAAAATAGTGAAAATTGAGCAACCGATAATCAGTGCCTGAAAACTTATTTAAATGATGGCTGAATTGCACTTATTTATTTGTGTTTCCCACTGAATGTCGAGAATAAGCCACTTATTCCGAGTTCATTTCCTTGATTTGCCAGTAGGCAACTGACGTTTAGTGAATGTAGGCAACATCTTAAAGCTTAGAGCATAATGTTATCTGTGAGGTTAATGAGTCATTGAGGAGACCTCAAAAACACACTTAAACACTTTTCACCCTCTTACGGGTCGAATTTTGAAAAATAATTTTTTTAGTGGGTGCCTGCACCCAAAGTGAAAGCAAACCCTAAACGTTCATGATTTTGCGTCCAGCGTTTTCGCTGTGCGTTGATGAATAAATGAGTCAGTCAGTCAGTCGAAAACTTTATTTTATTTACTGAGATTAATATTGAACAGCTTATATTTGAGATTGTCAACATATTTATAGATACGATAATTATACATTTATAAAGTTACAAAATACTTTTTCTTTCAAAAAATTTGACTATGGACACGTCGCGAAAGGGATATTAAGTAGAGCTATCAGTAAAAAGAAAGTTAAGTTTTTTGTGCCGGGATAGGTGAGTGCCCTTTCCTGTCACTCTGAGATTGTAACAGCAAATTAGCAAAAACACTGGGCAGACCCATTTAAATATAGCACTATACCACTTGTAANCACTCTGAGATTGTAACAGCAAATTAGCAAAAACACTGGGCAGACCCATTTAAATATAGCACTATACCACTTGTAAGAGCTAAGAGGTGTGTCGAAATACAAAAATTTCGTATAATAAAATGGTGTTTGGCTCTTACAGGATTATACAAATATATTTGCAACATATATTAGTGTCTCTATAATAAATTTAACACACTGCTTATTCATAATGGAAGTTGAGGATAACATTATCACATTTTAACATTGCAAATGCAATATTTTTTAAAAATTGAATGATGTGGNCACTCTGAGATTGTAACAGCAAATTAGCAAAAACACTGGGCAGACCCATTTAAATATAGCACTATACCACTTGTAAAAGCTAAGAGGTGTGTCGAAATACAAAAATTTCGTATAATAAAATGGTGTTTGGCTCTTACAGGATTATACAAATATATTTGCAACATATATTAGTGTCTCTATAATAAATTTAACACACTGCTTATTCGTAATGGAAGTTGAGGATAACATTATCACATTTTAACATTGCAAATGCAATATTTTTTAAAAATTGAATGATGTGGNATAATGGAAGTTGAGGATAACATTATCACATTTTAACATTGCAAATGCAATATTTTTTAAAAATTGAATGATGTGGTAAATTTTATAGTTTAAAAATAGTATATCCTGTGGTTTCGAAATCGATAATAAGAGCCTTTTATTTTGTCTTATTACTTCTTTAATATTATATAGTATCAATAGGCTACACGTATGTTAGAAAAAGTATAACAGAAATAAAAATTTATGTTCTATCATTATTAGTTTCGGAAGTTATAACTTAAAGATTAACTCATGTTCTTTGTTACTTGGTACAACTCGTTCTAGTGAAGCCATACTTTATGAGACACTAAAAATAGCTATGTGTTCTGCATTTATTATAAAAGTTATTTTTTAACTGTAACGTACTGCGCTCGCTGCCTATTTGGGTAAAATATTTTATGCTAAGAGGGCAGCAGATACATCTAACAGCAATTAATTTCAATTAAACGAAACACAATTAAGCAAATAGTTATTTTTAAGCTGTCCCTGTATGATGCCAGTAGAATACTAGTCTAAATTTGTCGAGGGTCTTATTAACATCCAGGTGACCATTGGCACCAGTATAATGCAGTTCTTTTAAGACCCAGGGAACCCTGCATTTTGGAAGGACCAACTGTAAGTATGTGTGTTTCACAGCAATACTTTCCCAGTTCCTGTAAAGCACGCAATTATACAAAGACTACTGTGTTCAGATTGGATATCTTTTCACATATCGGCCTACAGCCTGCTACTATCCACTCTAGTAATGGATACAAAGAAGGGTCCTTGAAATTATATTTCCTAATACCCTCATCACTCCAGGTATATGACCCATTACAAGATACAGAACCTTGAACTCTTGTCCTCCGTACCCTCAGTTATTTACCCCTATTTTCTTCCTCCTGGTGTTTACAGTGACGACCGAATGGTTCACTTGGCCTCCTATAAGTGCACCTGCATGGTGTGAAGGCGTCCATATCTCTTCTGTATTTCAAATACTTATTCTTGAAGATGCTGTAGCCAATGCGCTATTTGACTTTTGGGATTCTTGAAATTTAATAGCCTGCATATTGAAGCATAGTCGGGTTCTAGAATAATTTTTTTGACATAAAGGTGAACTTGCCTTCGCCACATGGCCAATAACTCCCTGCATGTCATGCAGTAATTTCTCTCAGGTATGTGCAGTACTTTACTGAAGTATTCAAGTGGCCTCTCTCTCCCATCCTGAATCTAAGATAACACAGCTACGATGTTTACATCACTAGCATCAGTATCAGTAATGAATATGACGCCACAATTCGCAAATCCCATGAGTGAGATATCAGGATTTCCTTTAGCGTACTAAAACCAACTTCGCACCGATTATACTAATGAAATTTCCTTTTTGCCTCAGTAAATTATGCAGTGGCTTGGTGATCGTGGCAAACCCAGTTACGATATAACGGTCGTAGGCACATAAGCCCAGAAAACTCCGCACTTCGGTTTTGTCGGTTGGTGTCGGCCAATATCTTATTACTTTGTTCTTCTCTGGTACTGTTTCAGTTATGTGGGTCGACACTACATGTACCAGTAAATTTGTTTTCTTTTGCAACAGGTGGCACTTTTAAGGAACCAGTTTAAAGTTAGCTGCGACCATTTTCTTGAACACGGAGTCTAAGTGTGATAAGTGCTCTTCAAATGCCCTTCTTTGTCACAACGATGTCATCTATGAAAACCTGACAGACATCTAAAGGGAGGACTTTCCATCAGCTTTCGAAGGTGGCAGGGAAATTACACCACCCAAAGGCATAACGCTGAACTACCAGGTTATTTTCCCTTGGACACAAAAGGCAGTATTCTCTTGGACCGCTGGGGCCACCTCGCTATGCTGTTCAGTGTGTCGTCTATCCTTTGAAGTGGATAAGAGTAGTTATTTGTCACATAAGTAAGCTGACGATAATACACACACAACCTCATAGATAGATTTTTATTCTTAATAAGTACAATAGGGGAAGACGATGGACTAACTGATGGTTCTATCACACCTTACTCCTTCATTTTCTTCAGAATTTATTTAACTGCGTTATGCAAATATAGTGGTACTCGTCTTGAAGGCTGCTTTCTGGGCCTGGCATCTCCTGTATCAATGTGGTGGCAAGTTCAAATAAGTCCTTCAAAAGTCATTTGGCCCATTAGATAAAGCTTCCCTATTTCTCTGCTGAATTTCAAAGACAGCCTTATTCTGTCACCAGTTTAAGTTTTCTCTTGTTCTTACTAGCAGTTCCTTCAGTAATTACGGCAGGTGACATTCAATTTGTTTTACTCTAGAAGCTTCTGGAAAATTTAGAATTACCTGTGTGACCTATTTGAAAACCACTATCATAGCCCCCCCATCAAGACGAACATCATTACCAGACAAATGAATTATTATAACTGGCAAAACCTCAGAGTTTGAACAAGCCAAAGTCCTTGCTACATACAGTAAGACTGCCTGACANGACACTACATGTACCAGTAAATTTGTTTTCTTTTGCAACAGGTGGCACTTTTAAGGAACCAGTTTAAAGTTAGCTGCGACCATTTTCTTGAACACGGAGTCTAAGTGTGATAAGTGCTCTTCAAATGCCCTTCTTTGTCACAACGATGTCATCTAAGAAAACCTGACAGACATCTAAAGGGAGGACTTTCCATCAGCTTTCGAAGGTGGCAGGGGAATTAAACCACCCAAAGGCATAACGCTGAACTACCAGGTTATTTTCCCTTGGACACAAAAGGCAGTATTTCTTGGACCGCTGGGGCCACCTCGCTATGCTGTTCAGTGTGTCGTCTATCCTTTGAAGTGGATAAGAGTAGTTATNTGGGGCCACCTCGCTATGCTGTTCAGTGTGTCGTCTATCCTTTGAAGTGGATAAGAGTAGTTATTTGTCACATAAGAAAGCTGACGATAATACACACACAACCTCATAGATATATTTTTATTCTTAATAAGTACAATAGGGGAAGACGATGGACTAACTGATGGTTTTATCACACCTTACTCCTTCATTTTCTTCAGAATTTATTTAACTGCGTTATGCAAATATAGTGGTACTGGTCTTGAAGGCTGCTTTCTGGGCCTGGCATCTCCTGTATAAATGTGGTGGCAAGTTCAAATAAGTCCTTCAAAAGTCATTTGGCCCATTAGATAAAGCTTCCCTATTTCTCTGCTGAATTTCAAAGACAGCCTTATTCTGTCACCAGTTTAAGTTTTCTCTTGTTCTTACTAGCAGTTCCTTCAGTAATTACGGCAGGTGACATTAAATTTGTTTTACTCTAGAAGCTTCTGGAAAATTTAGAATTGCCTGTGTGACCTATTTGAAAACCACTATCATAGCCCCCTCATCAAGACGAACATCATTACCAGACAAATTAATTATTATAACTGGCAAAACCTCAGAGTTTGAACAAGCCAAAGTCCTTGCTACATACAGTAAGACTGCCTGACANTAATTATTATAACTGGCAAAACCTCAGAGTTTGAACAAGCCAAAGTCCTTGCTACATACAGTAAGACTGCCTGACAGAATTTCACCTTTCTCTGCAGACTCAATTAGTCTCAAACATCCGAAAAACATTTCTTGACATCTGCCTTAATGACAATTTCATTAGAAGAAGGCAACACAGTGGGTTGACCACAGACTACTGGGCAACTAATTGGTGAGGACAAATCTTGACATGTTGACACCACCAAATCGATACTGGCTACCAGAAGTACACAATTTCTAGTACCGATACAGCACCCCAGCCTATTTAGTATTACAATACCCAAAATAAATTTATCCTCTATTTCAGCTACGTAAATATCGTACTCTATGCTAAGGTCACCAAGATTTATGTTCACAATTCTCTAACCACTCACTGGTGTAGTCTCTCTCATTACTGTTGTCAAATAGCTCAATTCTATAATGTCTTCGNCACAATTCTCTAACCACTCACTGGTGTAGTCTCTCTCATTACTGTTGTCAAATAGCTCAATTCTATAATGTCTTCGACCGATCTTTGAGGGGAAGGTCCGAGGAAGTCTGGTCTTACTACTGTTATGTTCGCCCCAGTGTCGATGGCCATCTGACAAAGAACATAATCCCATCCACCAATACGACATCCAAATCCTGTTTCACCGAATGTACCTGTAAGAATATTGAGGCCTTCCATCTAGCAGTCACCGATCTTCGCCCCCCAAGATCAGTCTTTACAGGTTTTCCAAATGTGTTGTACGTACACTCACCTGTCTCTCGCTGTCTCTTTTCCCACTGCAGCTTCTGTTGTTGCTGCTGATGTTGAGAGCAGTAGGCTCTCATGANGGGGGGGGGGAGGTGAAGCTCTGTTGCGCGGACCCGGGAAGCGATATCCCTCATGGTCACCTGCATCTCCTTCGGTGTTTTCTTGATGCCATCGTCATCGTTTTTGTTCAGCATTGCAGTCTGTTCTGGACGTCGGGGTGCGGACACCTGTCTTGCTGACTCCGCCTCCAGTGCTTGGGTAAGGGCGTCCTCCATTGCGTGGGGTGCAGCCAGACATACCGCTTGCCGTACCTTTGCGTTGGCGTTGATCGATGAAGAAGCCGACTGAGATAATGTCGCGCGCCTCCTCGAGGCACACTTCCAGAGATAGCTGGGACAGCCGCACGATGTCATACCATACCTCATCCAGTAACTCCTCTGGTCGCTTGGTGCGACTTCGCAGTCACTACCACTTATATTCTGTAGTGTGTGGCATGGTTGTTAATTATATGTTTATCATCAAAAATATGCTATATTTAATCAAAAATTGAGAACGATTCAGCATTTTTTCAGTTTAAATCAATAAACATCAACCATGCTCAGAGTGGCAGAAGTTATCTCAGTGTCTGGTACATAACCAATCACATACAGTATCAGTTAAAAATGTTATACAATTTATAATTACCAGAACAACAACACATTATAATGTGGACACTTATATAAAATTATAATATTCTTCTGCTACCATAATACCAGACGCTATAAAGCCACAATGGTATAACCAATAATTTATTAATTGTTTGGAAACTTGAATAGGCAAATTTTGAATTACTTATTAATTGTTCAGAGGTAAACATAANAATAATTTATTAATTGTTTGGAAACTTGAATAGGCAAATTTTGAATTACTTATTAATTGTTCAGAGGTAAACATAAATCTCATAGATGAAAAGAGTATAAAATTGCAGTTTCAAAATAAAAAAAATTTATTAAACCAATTCAATGTGCGAACAAAAAAAAACAATTGACTCGCTGATGAAATATTCAATGAATAATTGCATATAAACATAAATTAATTCATGAAAAGTTTATGGCCCTGGACGTCTTGAATTCTCCGGAGTGAACCCCGTAAAACCGACCTATCTTTAGTGATCAATACAGATGTTCTTTTAATTGGGAAATGTTTAACTTTTAAAAATTCACACATGACACAAATATTTCAATTACATTTTACACCACAAACGTTATAAGAAATGAGTTGAAGTAATTATGATATAGTGACGTGTNTTTAACTTTTAAAAATTCACACATGACACAAATATTTCAATTACATTTTACACCACAAACGTTATAAGAAATGAGTTCAAGTAATTATGATTCAGTTACATAGTGACGTGGTAATGTGGTCCAGATGATAACAAGATTAACAAAAAAGGTTTCCATGAAGATAGCACTTAGCTCATACTTCTCCAGGAGAACACAAGAAGCTGGAGAATAGTCCATATTTGGCGGACTAGTACGACAGTAGTACCGGAAAGTTCAGTTGATGAATGTCAAATAAAAGTTCGAGTGAAACTTCAAATAAAACTTGCAATAAAACTTCTTCCAAAACATGATCCCTCTGGTACACATGCTTCGTCAGGTACACATAAACAAGGAAGCTCGCGAAAAATTAATTACTTGTTCCAGAGTCAATAAAACATGGCTTGTACTACCGGAGAAAGACTGATGCTGTACTGACCCATCTTGGAGGGAAGGGATGAAACTGTATGGGATGAGTGAAGATAAATCACAAACATTAAATATCTAACGTTATTACTACTAACTCTGCACTGTTCTACACGATGCAACTAAAAACNAGATAAATCACAAACATTAAATATCTAACGTTATTACTACTAACTCTGCACTGTTCTACACGATGCAACTAAAAACGAAATAAACTGCTGCAGGGGAAATCATCGGCCTGCAGCAACCTCCCCGTACACGGGAGCACATGGCGAACACGTGTNTAAATAAACTGCTGCAGGGGAAATCATCGGCCTGCAGCAACCTCCCCGTACACGGGAGCACATGGCGAACACGTGTCGCGACCGCGTCTGTGCAGAGTCTGGCAAAAAAAAGGTTGGCAATATTGGAAGGATACAAAATTGTGCGCTGCGCGTGAGCACAAATGTTAGAAAATTTAGTTCAGAAGCCATTCATAGAGAACATTGGGGGTACCACAAATGGTCTACAACTATACACAACTCTTCTACAACAAGAATTACGTGTTTTGCATCTCTGGCAAGTAGCGCGGACAATGTATAGTGAAAGGCGTCCTTCACCTTCAGCAATGCGAGTGTAGCAGCTAACATTTTTGTTGCAAACTGAGCTGTCTACAGCATGCGACCAGCTTCCTGCCAGGCTTGGCAGTGAAGTTAACTCTGTACTAACTCCCAGTGCATTAATACATGACTGAAACAAAATATCTGATGTAACACAACTGCCCTAAAATTGAAATAAATCACCNCTCCCAGTGCATTAATACATGACTGAAACAAAATATCTGATGTAACACAACTGCCCTAAAATTGAAATAAATCACCATAGGCAGAAAGTTTCCCAAAATACTGACTCAATTTCTTAAACAAAAATAGAAACATATATGAAATAAGGTAAAATCTGTAAAACATTGTGCCGCAAAATTTTAGGAAATTTTACAATGGCACAAAACGTAGCTCCAAGGTCAAAAGCAGTGTGGAGTACTCCAGNCTCCCAGTGCATTAATACATGACTGAAACAAAATATCTGATGTAACACAACTGCCCTAAAATTGAAATAAATCACCCTAGGCAGAAAGTTTCCCAAAATACTGACTCAATTTCTTAAACAAAAATAGGAACATATATGAAATAAGGTAAAATCTGTAAAACATTGCGCCGCAAAATTTTAGGAAATTTTACAATGGCACAAAACGTAGCTCCAAGGTCAAAAGCAGTGTGGAGTACTCCAGNTGCCGCAAAATTTTAGGAAATTTTACAATGGCACAAAACGTAGCTCCAAGGTCAAAAGCAGTGTGGAGTACTCCAGTCGATATCGCTCAGGCAGAGATTGTAGTATGATCAATGTGGAGCCTCTTAGAACAGTTGCGAGGCAGTAAGCCCGCTGTTAGTCTGGCCAGCCATTCAAGGTGGCGATTATTTCAAACTGGTGCTGGTACTCCCACCAAGGAGTCTGACCATCGTAAGAGGCGGGCTTATCTGCGAGCCCCTTCGCTACTCCTGGTTGCTGCGCAACAACAATGCCGCAAAAATGCTGGCTGCCCTCTGAGGTCACTTTAATGGTTACGACTTGTCATTCTTTCCCAATTATCTCTGCCGCTGGTACAGTTTAACAACTGGCGGTGGGGTGCAACTATCTCTATGCGTAGTATAGATTGCCCCAAGTTGTAGAAGCCAGATGTAATGAAACTTACAATTCCACTAGCCTAACGTGAGAGGATGTGGGTAAATTGACCCCATGCAGAGAGACACTGTGCAACACAGATGTTAATAACTTATGTGTGTAATAGAAGAACACTCACAAATAACACCACAAGATTCAAATGCAAAAANCAACACAGATGTTAATAACTTATGTGTGTAATAGAAGAACACTCACAAATAACACCACAAGATTCAAATGCAAAAATAAAAACCAAAAATATCGCTAGGAAATTATCTACTGCTACTTGAAATGGTTACTTAGCCTAGATTTTCCAAGAAAANTAAAAACCAAAAATATCGCTAGGAAATTATCTACTGCTACTTGAAATGGTTACTTAGCCTAGATTTTCCAAGAAAAATGTAGGATTCAATTATATTTCTTGTAATCAAATTATTTGTGACAGGAATAATGTAATCAATTTGCAGACTAGATTTAATGTGTCTCCTCAGCGACACTAGACTCTCTCGTGACTGATGTGTTCCATTTTTTTTAGACTTGGCAATAAAAATTTCTTACTTAAGAAAATTAATAAATTGATTTGTTTCTTTGCTTTAGATGGGCTCGGTATTTTTGCATAATATTCTAAATTCCAAGATGTATGTGGTTAAATTAATTTGGAAGCAGTTCAACTCCGTAAAAAAAGAAATAAATTCTTCTGTGTTTCTTGATAAAATAGTTTTTATACTTTGCTGATTATAATTTAAAATGAAGAATTCTTCAAGTTCTAGGCACTTCTGGTGTTCTCGTTGTTGGCAGACGTATCCCCCTAGATGAGGCAGGATCTATAATCTTGGTATTCTAACTAATTACCCTGAAAGTATACGTGGGCAGCGACTGATTCAGGCCTGCTTCTTCCAAAGACTTGCCTCCCATCTTCGTCTCCTACGNAGATGGGCTCGGTATTTTTGCATAATATTCTAAATTCCAAGATGTATGTGGTTAAATTAATTTGGAAGCAGTTCAACACCGTAAAAAAAGAAATAAATTCTTCTGTGTTTCTTGATAAAATAGTTTTTATACTTTGCTGATTATAATTTAAAATGAAGAATTCTTCAAGTTCTAGGCACTTCTGGTGATCTCGTTGTTGGCAGACGTATCCCCCTAGATGAGGCAGGATCTATCATCTTGGTATTCTAACTAATTACCCTGAAAGTATACGTGGGCAGCGACTGATTCAGGCCTGCTTCTTCCAAAGACTTGCCTCCCATCTTCGTCTCCTACGAGACATCCTGTTGTCAGGTTCTAACTCGGGATTTTATAATATAATCTAATTTATAACCGTGCGTGCTAAACCCATGAAGATTAGCATCCTGCCTTCGAACACCAAGATGGCTAAAAATGCTTTCCAAACCTTAATTAAATAACGCCGTCTACAACTAACCAACCACTTAGTTACCATGGCAACGGATCAATAACTACTAATCTACGGCCTTCTAACACATTACAAATATGATAGACTGGAAACACGTATAAATGTATTTGCAATAAAAAATTAAGAAATTTAAAAGAGCAGTGAAATTAAATACCTATTAACGTAATTAACGCGACGATGAAAAAAATGTTATTGGTAAAAAAAACATTACGTTTTACAAATACATAAATAAGTAAATAAATATAATCTTTGTATGGCCCAATTTTACGACGTTACAAAATTGCACCGCTGAAATTTTATGAGGTGCAAAACTTTGCTAAGCAACAAATTATAAAAAAAAAAACTTTCAAACGTCGTCAAAAATTGCAATCAAATCATTTCAACATTTGTGGCATTAATACTTTGCAATAGTAATTTCAAAACATATCAAACTTAAGACATGAGATGCATGTGGACATTNTACGACGTTACAAAATTGCACCGCTGAAATTTTATGAGGTGCAAAACTTTGCTAAGCAACAAATTATAAAAAAAAAACTTTCAAACGTCGTCAAAAATTGCAATCAAATCATTTCAACATTTGTGGCATTAATACTTTGCAATAGTAATTTCAAAACATATCAAACTTAAGACATGAGATGCATGTGGACATACAGAAAAATACATATGTATTATCAGTCACAGTTCTCAACTCTGAGAGCATAATTATTAACAATAAAAATGCAAATGGAACAATATATTTGCTGGGCAACAATGCGGTACAACGCTGTCTGTAGGGTAGGTCAGTGCACCGCCAGATGCAGGTGTGGCGTCTGCCTCTTTCGGCACTATTCAGCGAGCTTCGGTGTGGATCGGGCTCTGGGTTCAAATCTTGCTGCAGGCGAACGTCGGGCAGTGGCAGTTAGTCGCTGGGCTGAATACGATCAGTTATGTGGTCCGCGTCTTGCGTCGCATCGCTCCTCTGCCGGCTTCTTTCTTCTGCTAGTCCAACAGTGACACATATCCTCTATCATTTAATCAGCGTTCATTATCACAGTACTAAAACACTCGCACCGCCGACATTTCTCAGTTTGTAGCGTAGTTCGTGTGTTGGCTGTCGAGGCTCGTGCTTCCAGCATTCACTATAGCGTGTGTGTGTGTGTGTGTGTGTTAAGTGTTCAGCTTACGTGTGAAGTGTTGTGAGTTCGTGTCACTGATATTCCACCCACTTCAAAGTCTCCACGGGGCATGCACAATTTACTTGTTGTGACGTCCATTTATAAATTCACACGCAAACACATACATGACCTGAACTCGCAGTCACCAAATGTTCTGTGGTCAACAATAGCACTCTGCGACGGTTCAAACACCCAGAGGCAATGGCTAGTGTTGCCGGCTTTCAACACACATATCTGATATCAAACCCTCGTATCAGATAACACTTAAAAACAGATAAGCGAAGAAAAGCTTTTGTTAACAAAAATCAATTCTCCCACCTAAACCTCATAGACGTCATAGGAAGGACAACGTCTTGCTATAACCATGGCAATATACAACAATACAACAGGAGGACACTTCAAAATGAAACACAATAGTTATATGCAAACAAACATCGCAGCTACCCTAAAATCGAAGTTCAACACAGGAAAATATACAACAGCACCACCTAATTTGGAATTAATCAAGAAGAACCGAATTCAACAGCTGGATACAAGAGAAATCATAAAAGGAACCACGGTTCGTAATCTTTATTTTCTAAGTGTCTAAGTGTTTTATGTATGAGCACCGTTGATTTGTGGTTAATCAGTGGTTGTCCCCTTTCTCTGCTTTGTGTTTCAGCTTCTTAGTTCATGCCGGATCAGGATAACTATGAGTAAATCCTCATCATGTTAGCGAGCGCGGGTAGGAATAAAAATGCCTCGTTTAGGCAGGCTTAGCTTGTCTTACTCAGACTCCAGTAGGTTGTCAGGCAGATCCCTTAACCTTCAGCCAGTCGTCTTATCTGAGTATTATCGCATTCAGTTTCTTCGGTGCAACGTAACCGTATTCTGTACAGCGCAGACGTTAACAGCTTACTTTAAAGGTAGGGTCGGTGCGTGGTCTTCTCAAAATAAACTGGGGAAAATGAAATGAGGCGTGGTAAATAACTGTAGGCTGCGGCAATTACTTCGCTAGCTCTTCCAATACTTCATGCAAACATCATTCCTACATAATAATACAACATTATACCACAGCGTACCAGGGCTTCTCCAAAGCATCTAGCTTCACTTTGTCGCGTCTTGCTTGAAGTTATCTGCTGCACAAAATAAACTTCTCACGCTTGTGTTAGCAGAGTTCGGTACACTCGTAGGACCGTCAGATTATATCGACCAGCTATTTCTCCTGTCAAATACTGCGTGAGCTCGTAATAATTTGGACGTGCCTCGTTCTTTACTTTATACGGGTCTGAGAACAAAGGTATTATTTTCTGGTCAGCTTGTCCTCCAACTTACTCACGTTGGTGGCACATACTAAAACCAACTGTCCTGGCCGTAAACTTCTTAGCTTAGACGACTTCGCGTTCTCGTTCCTTCTCTCTGCTGCGATCACAAGTCGGTTTCTCACAATTTCATTAATTTATTCTGTAATTAATTCGGCGGGCATGTCAGGTGTTTCTGTTATCGTATGAGGCGACGGTAAATTTGCGGGATCGAACACTAGTGGTCGCTGACCAGGTAAAATTCTTGAACAAATTTGCGGTCAGAAGTTCCTACATTACAATTCATCCAATTATTATTTTGTGGTGTGGACATGAAAGCGTGCGTGCGTGGATCAAGTGGTTGCTGGTTAGCGAATTACCCGTCTCTATAATTGATCATCCAGCCTGCAGTTCCCTGACTAAACTGAACGAACTGATGCTTGTTTCTC
>NQII01003149.1:27814-96001 GCA_002778355.1 Clitarchus hookeri | reverse complement strand
GGCTGGTTTTACTAGGCGCTTGTCCTTGATTATCAGATACTAACTGCCTCTTTGCATTAATGTTCTCCACTCCTTGGTTGCCAGGCTGGCTTGGACTGCGTGGAGCAGGTGGTGTATGAATATGTCGAGTTACCCCAGCAGTATCCATGGTCGCCGCCAGAACGGTACCCGTCTTGTTTACTTTCCACTTCCCTGGAACTACGGTATAGTTCATTTCATATAAGAAGGCCACTTTCTGACAGTCAGTGAGTGGCAACTTAATATATTGAAAACAAATAACCTGCCATTTACAAAATCCTGTATCAGCTGATGCACGAACGAACAAAAGTTAATATTACGTTGGCTATTCTGAGAGCAGTGCCGAAGCACATCACACAAGCAGAAGATACGCGGATAAGAAAGAGTTCGTAGATTAATTAATACATTTTATTTTACGTGGTCATAAAACAGCAGTTTTTAGTTTTAGAAACGAAACTTCGTGATAAAATAGTAATGTATAGGTGTTCAAAATGAGATGCACAATAAAACGATACGTATCCAAATGTGACGAAAAAATCCAAAGTTTCCAGACTCTCAAACCAGGTGCTGCCATCTTGTGAGTTAAAAGCGCACCATCATTTGCAATATGCCCTTCCATGCCATCTGTTATCCATATCCCGAACTACACCCAGAAACATATTATAGTTTTGTTGTTTAAAATAACGTATTCACGCGCATATACAAATAATTTTATTTTCCCGCGAGCTCTGTATAATTTTTAAAGTAACATATATTTTGTGTACCGCGTTTACGAACGACCCTACACACGTCCACCAAGCTCCGTTTACGAATGCAGCGCCACCCAAGCAGTTCACCAATTACCACACATAGCAGCACCTCCTGGACGCGCTGACTCGCCACATCAAAGCCTATTCTTGACACGCCTGTTGATGGCGAATGGATACATAAACGAAAAGACACGGCGATTTTCAACTGTCAAGAATGTGGCCTTCTTATATGGTACACAGTATATTTCCTGCTTAACTTAGACCTCCTGCCGGAAAACAACTCCCTACCTCGGTATAGGAGTGTTGTCTGTTCCAAAAATAATTTCGCCCCTGCTTATTAATAAATTAGTAATTGGACTTAGCTGACTATTATTTTAAAATGAAGAATTCTTGAAGTTCTAGGCGTTTCTGGCGATCTCGTCGGCAGTCGCATCCCCCTGGACGCCACAGGACCTCTCATCGCGGGCTTCCCCCTTCAGGGTCTAGATGCCATTACAGCCCCACCACATATTAGCAATCGCGGTAGTTCGAACCAATTTCCCTGAGAAATATACGCGGGCGGCGACCGATACAGGCCTGCTTCTTCCAAACACCTGCCTCGCGTCATCGTCTCCTTCGGGACGCCCTGTTTTCAGGTTCGAACTCGGGTCCTTATAATATAAACTAAATTAAAACCTTGCCTGCTAAATCCACGCTGGTTAGCGTCCTGCCTTCGAAGATCAAGATGGCTAAAAATGCCTTCCAATCCTTAACTAAATAACGCCGTCTACAACTGACCAATCACGAGAGATTTAGAGGCAAGAATTACTCATCACGTCACTTAGTTAATATAGTAACGGATTAATAGATGTTCATATACTAGGGCCTTCTAAACACATTACAAAAATAACAGACTGGAAAGACATATAAATGTGTTTACGATAAAATAGAAAAAAATTAAAAAGTGGAATGAATTTCCATACCAATTAATATAATTAATGTGTCAATGAAAAAAAATTATCGGTTTAAACATATTACGTCTTGCAAATACATAAAAAAGCTAACAATTAAAAACCGCATATTGCCCGATTTATAAGATGTAACAACAGTAATAGTGGAATTACAGTGTCGAAGAAATTCCCGCCATTCCTACTTCGACATAGCCAATCCTTTCATTTACACTTTACACCCTTTCGTTTACACAGTTATTTGTATTTTACACAGTCAATTCTCGTATTCACTAATTCGTTATTGCCTTCTATCTTCCTACCTAAATTTTCATTTACAGTGTCCGTTTTCCTATCTACACTATCTATTTTGCTGTCTACCAAACCAGGCTATCGTCATTCTTATTCACATGAAGCCACGGTGGTGTAGTGGTTAGACTACTTGCTTCCCACCAAGGCAAACCGGGTATGATTCCCGGTGGGGTCGCCCCCGGATTTTTGCATGTGGGAATCGTGCCGTACAATGCCACTGGTCGGCGGGTTTTTCCGGGGATCTCCAGTTTCCTCATACCTTGCATTCCGGTGCTGCTCCATACACCTCGCTTCACCCTTATCGGCTCTCAAGACCTCCGTGTTAAGAGCCGCCCAAATCACTTTCTTTCAAACTGGTATTTCTGTTATCAAGGCTATTAACACTCGGGTTCATTTGGCTACTGAACCCGTCAATTAATGTTCGCAGTAATTCCATTTCGGCTGGCATTTTTTTTGTTAGCATGTAATGCGATAATTTCACAAAACAGACTAAGTATTTCGGCCTACAACTGTAATAATTATTAAAATTTTTAATATCACTAATTACTATCCCATTACCTGACTTTTATTTACAAGTAAATGGCTCCATCCCACCACCTCTGACACCAGTGTTACGAATCGCCAGAGGTGGGTATCCGAGTTCTTTAGAAATGGAGCACTTGATAAAAAACTTAAAAACTTAAGTTAATTTTTAATTCATTTATACTTTATTAAAATAAGCACAGCAATTATTTAGAGCATTAAACTTCCTACTTGTACTAATAATTCTTGTTATTCTCAGTGAGCGCAAAACTTAGTATCAGTTTCAATTCTAATTGAAGTTCTTATCGTTGTCTTAAAATTGGTTATAGTCACTTAATTAGCACTTTTTATTTACAAATAATTTAATCCATGTGTTTATTGCCATCATTCCGAATGCCTGTCACTCGCGTACCCAGTTCAGTAATCCCGTCAGTCTGACTCCCCACTGTACCGCTACTACCAGCACGCAGATTTCACTCTCGTTGGTCACTATCGTCACCACTCTTCGCAACGCTGGCTCGTCGACTCGTTGCCTTCGCACACCTCACACTTAAGGTCGTAAAATGCCCTACACTCTCTACTGTCTACTCGGAGGCCCGTCGCGGCTTAAATAGGCAAGCTGGCCCGGTCCAGAAGATTACCCCACACCCCGAGTCTCACTGAGAAAGGTTGGGTGAATGATCAGAACATTCTTGCAACGATAACTCCACACATTCAATCCCCGCAAGGAAAGAGGTGACATTAGTACCGATAGGCTTACCGCGGCAGCGGCACGCACGATGGCGTGACTTTGTGAATCTCCGCGCACTCCTCGGTTTACTATTAATGTATCTCATAAAAAAACAAGATAATCCTAGCAAGTTGTAACAAGTGAATTATCACAGACTTGCCGGTTCGACAAGCATTCGGCGTAATTCATACACGTAAACCGCATGACAGAGATGCTTGAAAATAAGCTAGTGATAGCTTGAAAATAAACTATTTTATCATTTTATCTTCAATCACCTAAGAATTTAGCCCACGTGAAAATCGTTATAACACGCAGAAGATTTTCCTGAACTTCAACAATTTAAGAATTTCTGTCAGCATCCGCATTTAGTAAAGAAGATTTTTTTTTTTTTTTTTTTTTTTTAACTTTCATACATGTAACGTTAATATTATATTCGGAATTTTTGCAAAAAGGGAACGACACTAGCAACTGAAACAGTAGCCATGACACAATGTTAAAATGTAGGAAAAGTAATGACAAGTAATATTAATACGTCTGCTACCAAAGCCATGTTAAGGCACCTTGCTAGTCGGAATTGATGCCCTCAGTGCCCCGACATTTACAACAAGGAACTCAGCCATCAGAGATATTTTTTTTTGCGTGGGTGTCATAATAAAACTGTATTTTAAAAAAACTCTAAACCATCTCTCAAATCGCGGCAGTTATAGCATTTCCATCCCGCATCCGACAGTCANATGTATTTTAAAAAAACTCTAAACCATCTCTCAAATCGCGGCAGTTATAGCATTTCCATCCCGCATCCGACAGTCATCGAAAAGGAATTGAGGGTTTGTGTGGGGGGGGGGGTGAAATTATAATCACGTAGCCTGAAACGAGTTATTTTTTGTGAGTGCGCTCGGTTCCGGCGGCTTAGCAGTCCGATCAAAACTTGCGGCGGGAGGTGACGTAGCAATCGCAGCTTGTCTATTTGGCGGCCCGCGGCAGCGAGATGCCTAGCACGTCGGCATCTGAAGTTGACAAGGCAGCTCCTATCCCCCCCCCCTTCTCTTGCCTCCCTCACGACGATAAATAAAAACTGCCCGACGCGCCCTATAAAAGTGTTGCTAGTTGTCACCGCCATCACTTCCCACACGAATGGCAGCGAGAAAAAAGAAGGCCGCGCTTCGCCATTAGCCGGTGGTTTTATTCAAGAAGCCACTTTGCCGTAATTCCGTTCTGCTTTTCTTCTTTATTTTTCTCTCTCTCTCTTCTCGTTTTGTGTTCGGCGACTCGTCCTGGGCAATGGCTCTGTCGTTTAAGTACCAGCGGTGAAACTGCCTTTCAGGGCTTGAATTTTTTGACGTCGTCTTTCCTCCCTCTCCCCTCTTCTATTTCTACTTCTCCGTCAAAAAATGCTTTACATAACGTGACTAGTTCAAATCCATTTTTTTCTTTTTTGTATTTTATATAATGAAAACCAAATTGGTCGCATTTATTGTGGAAAACACTGTACGTAATTTGTTCCAAGCATTTTTTTTTTCACGTTCATATTTGTTGTTACACCTGGCTAACTGTAACTAGCACCAAACTTAAAGCGACCTCTTGTTATTCCTACGCATTAAAGGTGTCGATAATTCCGGGGTCTCTGGGGATAGTTTCGTGAAAATGATTGATATTTTATGGGTTTTACTGAAACGTTTCAACGGGAGACGATTACCTAATTGCGTTTTATGCCCATAGCTGAATTATTTCTATACGTATTATACAAATTGCTGTTTGCAAAGAGGGCAAATAAAATGTCTACTAAGTGAGTCGCGTTTGGAATAGTAACTATGAAATTACTTAAAGTGACATGTAAAACAACCGGCCAAAATGTAGGTTGCCTAAAACTTCTCACCATACTATCTGCACACCTGTAAGAAAAGTTCTGCACACCTGTAATTCGGTTGCTCATCATGAAGGATGTTTTCTGGGAATGTTGGCGCATTAAAAATACACCGGAATGACAGGCATGGTATTCTGTACAGACAGTGTTTTTTTCTTATCCCATACTTTCTCCTGGGTCTTGAGCAACCTAATAATTCAATAATCCGAGTGGTGCAAAACGATTTTCTGAGGTGTTTAGTATTTTACGTTTCCTCCTTAAAATAATTAAAATAATGAAGGAATATAGATTACTTCGTACAATATTTTACGAAAATCCTAGACTTTTAAGAGACTACAAATCTATTTAATTTCTGTTATCGAGAAATTGTTAACTTTCCTTGCTCTGAAAGGTTTTGATTCAAAACGCAACANTTTTTTTCTTATCCCATACTTTCTCCTGGGTCTTGAGCAACCTAATAATTCAATAATCCGAGTGGTGTAAAACGATTTTCTGAGGTGTTTAGTATTTTACGTTTCCTCCTTAAAATAATTAAAATAATGAAGGAAT
The DNA here is from genome assembly GCA_002778355.1 of Clitarchus hookeri. NCBI lineage: Eukaryota > Metazoa > Arthropoda > Insecta > Phasmatodea > Phasmatidae > Clitarchus > Clitarchus hookeri. The sequence goes on along the minus strand of NQII01003149.1, from coordinate 90,331 downwards.
ATAGATTACTTCGTACAATATTTTACGAAAATCCTAGACTTTTAAGAGACTGCAAATCTATTTAATTTCTGTTATCGAGAAATTGTTAACTTTCCTTGCTCTGAAAGGTTTTGATTCAAAACGCAACACTCGATCACGCAAATTCCATGCGGTCAGGTGAAATACGGAAACGGCTCTTAAAGGTACGCGCACACTATTCCTCAGCGGACGGACGACACGTATCGCACGCAACGCAGTTTGGAATCAGATGCACATGTTTATGTGAGAGCGGGCATATATATCCGCATCGCACGTATCGTGTATCGGCAATGCTGGCGAGGGTTCCGGCGAGAGAAGTCAAAACCGCTCCCTCCGTGCGATGCGCGCGAGTGAGTCATCTGGATTTGCCGAGCAGTGTGTGCATTCGAACCAGGCAGGCGTTCTCGCGCCAGTTTCGATGCGAGTTCTGAATCGTGAGCATGGACCCCGTTCTGTTAATCGTTATTGTGCAAGAATATGAGGGATTGTACAACATGCGGCGCCCTCAATATTGCAACCAACAACGCAGCGACAACATTGGGAACAGATAGGGTGTAATTTAAACAGGAATGGAGTATTACTAATGCATATGCCTCTCTTCAGGTTATATGCACCATATATGTGTTATTGTTTGATAAATACACACATAACCAGACAATAAAGCAGTAATTGCAGAAATGAACACATACAGATAATATAATATGTTCGAAACGCCTGTCAGTTAACAATCACGAATTGCCCCTTTTCATTTACGCGAGTCCACGTTTACCAGCTCGCACTTCAGCTTGTTGCCAGTCAACTGATCGTGATATTTATGCAGCCATATAAATTTACTCTAATTCGTACTCAATGCTATCTCCTTTTTTTCAGGCGCAGCATGCAGATCGCAATGGACCGGAATCAGGGACAACCATCGGAAAGCACTGAACTTCCATATTTTCGGCAAAGAAATGTATCATTTCATGCAACATGTATCTAACAATTATAATAAATTGTTTCGGTAGGTTTCTCAAATAAATTGATGCTTTATATTCAACTTTGCCTTTATAACACCCACCTTTTACTCCGTACGTTTAACAATATTTACAGGGCCACGGTGGTGTATCGGCTAGTATTTTCCTTCCACCAAGGTGATCCCGGTTCGAAACCCAGCCGGGGTCATTCACGGATTTTCGCATGCGGGAATTCTGCCGAACGATACCACTGATTGGAGGTTGTTACGAATCAGCTTTTTAAGCCATTCATAGTTGAAGTGTCTAAGGGCGTAGCTCAATAATGAGTCATGATAAGGTAGAGCACAACAGTATAAAATGAGGTTTATTGAACATAAGGATTATACAATAACTATTTACGTGACTGTTGATCGGGGGAGCTTAAATTGAATTGCAAGATGCTTATTAATTATATTAAGATTTATTACCTCACGCTATTACTATTACAGTCTAATTGGAAAGTCCCCACCTTGTTCAAGTTGCCGGAGGCTGTTTCTAGGAGGCGGTTAACGACGGCCGGACACACCCACCTTCAGTGGTCTTCTCGTTCCAGTAACCCGATGACAAATGACGCCTCTCCCGGTGTTACGCTGGCCTATATCGGAGGCGTTGTTTAACATGTTCAGTCCAGTTTACTGGCCGGGGGAAGGGGATTTCTGCAACTGTCTTACGCAAGGTGTTGTTGCAATCACGCTAGTGTCCTGGTTCCATGTTAGAAAGTGTGATTAAGCAGGCCGTTCAGCTAAGGCCTGATGACATCAAAACATCTCCCCCAATTTTCACTAACGAGATTCCCTAATCTCGCCCTAGAGTCCGTGTGGATTATGTAGATGATTGCAGGAATATGGATCGTGTTGAAGTCCACTTCGCTACAATAGGAAACATTTTTGAAAGGCATATATTAGACGGATAAGTTAGGTATAAGGAACTGCCAATTGCTTTCGTGCAGTCTTCGGGCAAGACAGGCTGTCTTGAGTTTATGAGTCTCTAAGTACTACGTGGCGTGAATTGTTAATTACATTATTTCTTTTAAGGAATTTAGAAAAAAAAATATTAACCATTAATCATAATGAAAAGAGAAAACAATGTTTTAAAATAAAAAGAATTTAAATTTGGTATATTAACTGCTCTCCCCGTTTCAACAATTATTGTGTTTTGTTTGTACAGAAAACACACTTGCTGAAAAAAAATACATCTTGGAGCACTGACAGAAATAGTGATGTGATAGGAGAATGTAACATACTAAAATGGTACGTGACGTCACGGTGGTAGGATACTGATGGGATGGTATCGAAACGTAGAATATTATATTAATAATTGGAACGTCCATTAAATTCAAAAACAAAAGAAATGTTGCAGCTGATTTTCTACTACGTTTCAATACTTAAGAGGGAAATTGAATGGATACTTAAAGTCACATCTACACAAGTATTTAAATATTACAAACAAAATGTTGAAGGAACAAATGCTACTTATTATACAAAAAATATGTGTCAATAACATATAATAATATATATTGAATGTGACAAATTGTACAAATAATTAGTTTTCTATAGAAATTAAAATCTTAAATAACAGTGATATAAAGTATTAAAAATTATACGTCTCTATTTTATGATGACAATTCTTACAAAGTATAATATATGTAAGACGTCTTTATGTTATGAAAGTTACATATTTAATACAGTATTCCATTCGTAAGCATTGAAATATGTATTGTTTTATTCTAGGTACACGTAATATGTGTGGTTGCAAGGAATAAAATTGCAAATTCTGTACAAATAAAAAATTTGTTTGGAAGTTTTTTTTTTCAGTCATACTATATATAATGTGCAAATATTGATACCTACTGGAGGCCTCCTGTGAGTTATAACATAAAATTTTCATTTAATTTGTGATTTGTGTTATGTTAGAACTTTTGAGTAAAGTAAAGTTTGTAATGTACGTGTTAGGTACCTGCAGGGTGCGGTGTGAGTGATGTATGTAAAATATGGAAACCGCTGGTTACCTGTAAATATTTTAACGTACGACTCGCGAGGTGGGTTAAGCGGTAGTGCTGATGCTGTTGAATGAACGCGCGCGCCTTGGCAACGTTTTTGCGTGTGACGTCAGAACAGGTGTCCTGCCACCGCTGCTATCGAGGACATTGCTTGCGCCGACCTCCGGAGGAACTTTACATGAGGGGGGTTTGTTGTGACATCTCTGCTGGTTGTTGTTGACATGGAACGTGCGGTACCGTTGATCTTTAACTTGCAAGGAAATGAATTAACAGAATGCCTTCACAGTTTGGCAAAACCTCTTATATTACATTTTTTTGCTTTAAATAAATAAGAGGGCCCTAATAATTTATGCAAATTACTGTTATTAAAAATTAAATTGTGAATTTAATTCTGGTTTTATTATATTTATGGCTGTATTACATTTCTGGGTGTGTCCGACCTTGGAAGCCTATATATTTAAACGTGAGTTATAGCTAACTTATTTTAAAACAGTTTTGGTCAATTGTTCTCTCGGACGGTATGTGGATACTAACTTATGTAAAAACTTTATAGTTACGTTACCGTTTTTGATCCAGTTCTTAGTTAATGTCTACAAATGAGGACGGTTTTGCTAGTACCTATTTTCATACAATTTGTTTTTCTAAAAATAATTTATTGTAGTTAGCTGTGTGCGCGGATAACGCTCATAATTATTAAAATGTTAATATGTACGCTGGACTTCAACACATAGTATAAGAAGAACATCATGACACTGATTATGCAAATATAAGTTAGAGAAGAAAGGAACACATAAATAATTAAGTACATAATAATTACAATTCTACTTCCACACAAAGGGATAGGATATGGGTATTGGGGAAATCTGCACTCAATGACTTAAACTAGGGAGGTCAAAAGCGAAAGTATCCTCGTGATATACTATCAAAGTACTGTGTAGTAGAGAAAAGACCCACAGTAAAAATACAACGCATCCAGATTGCGCCCCTACTGCCTGAACTCTTTCAGTGCCAGTAGAGCACAGAAGATAGGCCCCTCTGGTCGGGTCACAACTCCACCATAGGCCCAAAGATTGCTCCACGTCTCACGCGAAACGTAAGGTTTGACCTCCTGGGTAAGTACTCCTGACAATTGGGTGACTGTGAGTAAACCATGAACGGACAGACACAGTCTATGTGGGTGTGTCTCGGGCACTATCCCCATTTCGTTAAATACCTTTTGATATTGCACACAATTATTCCTTCTCATGTCAAGTTTAGCAGTCTGCGCATCAAAAAATATAGTATGACTGGCATGGCGTGTCGCTCGCACGTCCGAAAGCCATGAGGATTGGCAAAGTCCTCGGATCACAGAACTGCATGAACCCAACGGAATTAATTCTCCCCTTGTCCTTATAGCACTGATTTGTGGGAAGTACGTGAAAATATTGAGAGTATGAGGAATTTAAAACTAGCATAGTAAACTTAAGTTTTAAAAGCGGGTGTGGGGAAACATTTGCGTGACGCGTGGTGGCACGCCTTTTTGCAACACAGCAGCGCTCGAGCTGCGAGGAAATGCTGATGCAGGAATGTGTTGTCTCAACACTTTGTAACTGAGACGCGTTGCCTGGCCTGTAGCCGCGACGTATCGTCCTTCCATATGCCATCTAATAACGTGATACTGGCTTTATGTCAGAATACTAAAATCTCTTAGTTATTCCTTATTTCTATGCATGTAATGAGAAGTTTCTTAAATATACAGAATTATTCTAAAATCATGGGACAAACATTGAGGGGTGTCAGAGATCACTAAAACCAACAATTATTGGATAGGAACATATGGCCTGGAGGTGAAAAAACTGAAATGAAGTTATTTGCTGAGGTCGCCAAACATGCGTGACTGTTGGTGGATGCATTTCCAGCAACTTTTTTAACATTTTCTGTACGGAATCACTCGTATAGTATGCTGCTAATGAACATTTTATGTTTCCGTTAATGTGTTATGTGTTTGTGTTTGTGCATCAACGCGTCACTTCCGCCCATATATTCCCATACAATAATTGTTTGTTTTAGTGAGCTGTACTACCCCTCAATGTTTGTCCCATGATTTTAGAATAATTCTGTATTGTATGTAGACTGAGGGGAAAGTATCATAAAATATATATGTGTATATTATCTGTACACAGCAATATCTAACTACGTACAATATGGTGTACTGCGTGGAATTTTTTAAATTAGCATGATTTGAAAGTAACTTTAATGAAAATCGTACGTGATTATAAATTACTATCACAGTAATAGTTGCATTTCCAATAACTACATCCAGCGCCCACGNTATTAAATTAGCATGAATTACTATCACAGTAATAGTTGCATTTCCAATAACTACATCCAGCGCCCACATGTGATCTTTATATTAATTCAAATTACTATAATGGTATTGCTAAAGTAAATATACGGAACTAGGGACTTGCGGTTCACTCTGAAACTCTTTAAATTTTAATACTGTTTATTATTTAGGTTTCAAATAGTTGCTTTGTATGTTTAGATATTGAGCTGTAAAATTTTAATTATTATTTAAAAGTAATTCATTTTAAAAGTAGGTATTATGAGGGTGAAGCGAAGTGAGTATGGAGCAGCGCCGGAATAAAAGGGGGGGGGAGACGAGAGATCCCGAGAAAACCCGCTGACCAGCGGCATCGTCCGCCACGATTCCCACTTGCGAAGGTCCCGGAGCGGCCCCACCGTAAATCGAGCCCAATTCAACCAGGTGGGAGGCGAGTAGTCTAACCACTACACCACCGTTGTTCCCAAGAATTTGGAGAGTCGTGCCATGGAATATTTGTGAGTTGATCTTAACGGAAAATTTCTAATTAACAACCTCTTCTTTAACTGCTTGCAAAAACTGTATCGAAACGGAAACAGAACGGAAACAAAATTCAAACAATCCTTCATCCCTCAAATTTCGAAATCCATTGTTTATTTATTTCTATCTCTCTTTTATACCAATGGGAATAGATAGACGGATGAAGTGGTAGTATGGTTTTTTAGTTACAGTTTATGACGTAGCACAATTCACGTACCATTTAAGATAAATGCTTGAAATTTTGTAAATGTTCATATCTCGAAAGTAGTTGTTCCAACGACTCACTGGCCCGTCACCACCCTTTGTTAACTAACTCACACTCTTACAGCCCATTAATTGAAGACGTTTAATTATTTACCACAATTCGCATACGATTAATATAACTCCGTGGAATCAGCAGGTGTTTTACCAGGCTGTGTAGTTAACGAGAAGAGGATACAGGCGCTACACTACATGTGTCGCACGCGTGGAGCTTCAAGAAACACGAAAGCCAGTTCCTTGAAGGCAAACCAGAGGTGCTTTTTATTAGTGCCCTTTGGTTGCTACTGAATGCCGTTGCTTTTACCAAGGAGAAACGGCATGTAAGATAATAATGGGGCTATAAGTGAGATGTCGGGGAAAGGTAGAACTCCGGGAATACAATTTTGTGTGGCAAAGAACTTTTACCGAGACTGATAATGCACGCTGTACACATTGCCGCAATCAATAATGGCTTCCCGTGGCACTAATGTTCTGTCTGGTGAGCTACAATATGATAATCTACAGTCACAAAATTTCGTAACAGCTTTGAAATCCTGCTAAACAGAGGAACCAGCAATGACGTATATAATCTTCAGTTCCATAAGGAAATCGTGAATTTGTGAAATGTCACACCTATATTTTATCCGCCATATTACGACTGCACTGTTAAAAAAAATGTTCCTTCATTTTACGGAAAAGTGCTGGTAAAAACATATCCAGAAGTTTCCGTAAACTCTCCGTAAAACTACAGACATATTGTCTTTAAAAAACTGACTTTGCGTAAATTTTACAGAACTTTCCGTGAATTCACGAAACCTCTCCATTAATTCCCTAGTTAGTTGTATGTACTCCTAGTTAAAAAAAAAAGATAACTGAAAAAGCTTTAATTTTTGTTATGTAGGTGTGATACTGTATAAAAAAAAGATATTTATAAAAGTTAAAATATTTTACACTTGAGCGAGATTTAAACCCGAGTCAAATATTGGGATGCAAATGACTCCAACCACTCACCTACAACGATAGTCACATGTAAAACGTTTTCAGTTTATATCAAAGTAGGTGTATTTTGAGTGTTGCTTAATGTTACAGAGCGTGATGCTACTTTTTGATGTTTCAAATAATAGGCTTTATTGGCGTGGACAACCAAACTGCCGTAGAAACGATAATTTTCTGGTTTCCGTGACTCAGCATTGTTCGTTCTCGCAACCCGAAACCATAGGAAATACAGACATACCGTGTTTTCTATTTACTGGGCTCGGCTCCGTTTCACGTCATTGCGGACTGCGTTTTTGTAAATTTTTTGTATGATTAAACAAAAAGTTCCGTAAGTAAACAGAAATTTGTACCTATTTGCAGACGAAAATCGAACTGCGGAGTTGGGAAATACGTAAACACAATGTTGTTCTTACCTCAATAGTGTGGTTGGTTGGAATGCCAGCTTATTATGAATAGGAAGTGTGTATAAGAACGTTCCCACCTTCCTAATTAGNCGCTGACCAGCGGCATCGTCCGCCACGATTCCCACTTGCGAAGGTCCCGGAGCGGCCCCACCGTAAATCGAGCCCAGTTCACCCAGGTGGGAGGCGAGTAGTCTAACCACTACACCACCGTTGTTCCCAAGAATTTGGAGAGTCGTGCCATGGAATATTTGTGAGTTGATCTTAACGGAAAATTTCTAATTAACAACCTCTTCTTTAACTGCTTGCAATAACTGTATCGAAACGGAAACAGAACGGAAACAAAATTCAAACAATCCTTCATCCCTCAAATTTCGAAATCCATTGTTTATTTATTTCTATCTCTCTTTTATACCAATGGGAATAGATAGACGGATGAAGTGGTAGTATGGTTTTTTAGTTACAGTTTATGACGTAGCACAATTCACGTACCATTTGAGATAAATGCTTGAAATTTTGTAAATGTTCATATCTCGAAAGTAGTTGTTCCAACGACTCACTGGCCCGTCACCACCCTTCGTTAACTAACTCACACTCTTACAGCCCATTAATTGAACACGTTTAATTATTTACCACAATTCGCATACGATTAATATAACTCCGTGGAATCAGCAGGTGTTTTACCAGGCTGTGTAGTTAACGAGAAGAGGATATAGCCGCTACACTACATGTGTCGCACGCGTGGAGCTTCAAGAAACACGACAGCCAGTTCCTTGAAGGCAAACCAGAGGCACTTTTTGTACCTTTGCCCTTTGGTTGCTACTGAATGCCGTTGCTTTTACCAAGGAGAAACGGCATTTAAGATATAATATTAGGGCTATAAGTCAGATGTCGGGGAAAGGTAGAACTCCGGGACTACAATTTTCTGTGGCAAAGAACTTGTACCGAGACTGATAATGCACGCTGTACATATTGCCGCAATCAATAATGGCTTCCCGTGGCACTAATGTTCTGTCTGGTGAGCTACAATATGATAATCTACAGTCACAACATTTCGTAACAGCTTTGAAATCCTGCTAAACAGAGGAACCAGCAATGACGTATATAATCTTCAGTTCCATAAGGAAATCGTGAATTTGTGAAATGTCACACCTATATTTTATCCGCCATATTACAACTGCACTGTTAAAAAAAATGTTCCTTCATTTTACGGAAAAGTTCTGGTAAAAACATATCCAGAAGTTTCCGTAAACTCTCCGTAAAACTACAGACATATTGTCTTTAAAAAACTGACTTTGCGTAAATTTTACAGAACTTTCGGTGAATTCACGAAACCTCTCCATTAATTTCCTAGTTAGTTGTATGTACTCCTAGTTAAAAAAAAATATAACTGAAAAAGCTTTAATTTTTGTTATGTGGGTGTGATACTATATAAAAAAAAGATATTTATAAAAGTTAAAATATTTTACACTTGAGCGAGATTTAAACCCGAGTCAAATATTGGGATGCAAATGACTCCAACCACTCACCTACAACGATAGTCACATGTAAAACGTTTTCAGTTTATATCAAAGTAGGTGTATTTTGAGTGTTGCTTAATGTTACAGAGCGTGATGCTACTTTTTGATGTTTCAAATAATAGGCTTTATTGGCGTGGACAACCAAACTGCCGTAGAAACGATAATTTTCTGGTTTCCGTGACTCAGCATTGTTCGTTCTCGCAACCCGAAACCATAGGAAATACAGACATACCGTGTTTTCTATTTACTGGGCTCGGCTCCGTTTCACGTCATTGCGGACTGCGTTTTTGTAAATTTTTTGTATGATTAAACAAAAAATTCCGTAAGTAAACAGAAATTTGTACCTATTTGCAGACGAAAATCGAACTGCGGAGTTGGGAAATACGTAAACACAATGTTGTTCTTACCTCAGTAGTGTGGTTGGTTGGAATGCCAGCTTATTATGAATAGGAAGTGTGTATAAGAACGTTCCCACCTTCCTAATTAGNATAGTGTGGTTGGTTGGAATGCCAGCTTATTATGAATAGGAAGTGTGTATAAGAACGTTCCCACCTTCCTAATTAGCCAACTGGTAAAAGTATTAAATTAATATATTAATTTAAAAATTAAAAGTGTTAATTAGATATGAATAAAAGGTAATTATTCCGAAAAGGCAATGAAGGAAAAATAGCTTGAACATTTCGGAGATAAAAATGGTAATGCAACATCAAGTGAATGTCTATTTTATTTCAAGATGTCAGTTTCCAAAGGCGGCCTATGCTACGCAAGCTACTGACTTGAGCTTCAGATAACTCAATTTGATTTGTATAGGTAATGCGTATGTTTTGAATCGAAGTACTTTTAGTTTAATCTGTAGCAACGAAAGTGATATACTTTTTTGTGCATTAATACTCAAAAAAACCAAAAACATTTTGAATAAACACACGGAGTCGCTATGTAATTTCCTGTGTTGAACTGAGTGAGATATTTGGATGACTCTTTACAACGAGGTATTGAGAGCCGATTAGGGAGAAATGAGGTGAGAGTGGAGCAGCGCTGAAATGTAAGGGCGGAAGAAACGTGAGATCCTCGAGAAAACCTGCTGGCCAGCGGCATCATCCGGCATTATTCCCACCTGCGAAAATCAGGAGTGACTCGGCTGGGGAGGAACCCAATTCGTCTTGGTTGGAGGGCAGCAGTCTAACAGCTAAGCAACCGCGGCCCCATAATTACCTGTGGCTTCGATTAATAAGCTATGGAGCAACTGAGATTAATTCCTCCTCTATTATATTCCACTGAACTTTGTACACATCGAAAGTTTTTATTGTGTAAATGGTTCTAATCTGTGCATGTTAGCTATTTTTTTCAATTTTACTGACCCCATGTAAACTCAGCAATCATATATTTAGAATGTCTTATGTTTCGTCTGCAAGCAGCTTGGCCGTGTCAAAAAAAAAAANTGTAAACTCAGCAATCATATATTTAGAATGTCTTATGTTTCGTCTGCAAGCAGCTTGGCCGTGTCAAAAAAAAAAACGTAATCCAGTCGTGGATGCAGAAAGAAAATACAACATTTAGAAAAACGTTTTGGCACAGAAAATNAAAAAAAAAAACGTAATCCAGTCGTGGATGCAGAAAGAAAATACAACATTTAGAAAAACGTTTTGGCACAGAAAATTTTGCGTTATACAGCTGTTTTTAGAATACGAAATCGGAACGATTCTGTAAGTCGAGTGACTGGTTGTCTTGGAGTTAGTAGCAGTTGTCTCGGGTTATTAAAAACACGAGTGCTATTCAATAAATTTGATAACGAAACCGATGCTTAGTAAGCAAGTTAACGCAACCGATAGTGTAATTCATGCATGTCCTTAGTGAAGGGCCTGAGAATTTTTTTCATCTGTACATCAAAGTATCCATCACAGAACAGAAGCATGTAGGGTCAAGCGACTAAAGCCAGGGCATCATGCTGGGCTAAATCTCACCATCGGTGGGTCATATTGTTACCGTCTTAGTTCATGCAACCTAAGACAGTACAAGTTATGGTAAAACGCTGCTTTGCGTTGAAGGGCTAGTCAGAAAAAGTAGAATACTTAAAAAGCTGAGTTCACGCTATCAGTTCAATTTACAATAATTGCTTCTACAACGATATCGTGAAAGGCAATCCAAGTTCAGTACACGATAAATTTTTTCGGCTAATATTCTGACTGACAATGATGCAGAAGGGTTCGCAACCAAGCTACTAATAAAACCCCAACTCACACTCTCGACGAACTCAGCACTTACCACTGTATTATTTATGCAGACATGTAGACGGTACTTGATCGAGGGCTCTCGCTAGGCGCTGATGCAGTCTGCTCGCCTGGCACGGGCTCTCGCAGGACAGCAGTAGACTAAGACCGTGCCCCAGTCTCGTGCGTTTCTTATATATGTGGCGTCATACTAGTTCCGTGGTGCGGTGGTTCTGTTTACCCACGTCCATCAAAACATGCATACCACTTCAGTTCAGGCACCTCTGCTGGCTCCGTTGTGCTCGCAACAATATGTACGTCTAAATCGCGTTTAACAGACAGGAAAGATGGAACTGCTAAGCAGAACTCATCCTCATTTTCTGCGCTAATCATGCCGAAAAGTTGAGCTCACACCGAAATTTTCGCTCCTGGAAAGTTCATACTTCACCCGGTATTTCACAGTAGTCCACTATTTCATATGTTTTTCAAAGTTAATTTCACGAATTTCCAATGCATATAAGTGTAGGAGTCCACAATGGTATGTGTTTTTAATTAAATATGTAAAATATAAATATTAATTTTACTTAAACCTTTATCAGAGAAAAGTAACTTGGAAATAAAGCTATAGGTAACACTATGCTATACAATTTTTTAATTATAAAGTTAAAAAATTGTACTCTTAGCAATCATTCAGTAAAAATTCGTACCTGAGTAGTAGTAAAATGTAGACGAAAAAGATCTCGACATACAGTTTCTTACCTGCCACATACTTCATAAAATTGGTATTAAAAATAAGAAATGAACCAACATGCGTGAATATAAACTAAGTTTCCTTCCAAACACCAAAACGCAAACTTATAAAATGTACTTACATGTTAACAACCACGGGTTCTCTCCGCTCAGTCTGTTTGGCGACATCGGCGTAAAAGTGAACCAGGTTTTACGAGTAATTTCCTGTCCAGATGCTTCTCTAATGGCCCAGACAGATTGAAATCACTAGGCAGCGAGGTTATGGCTACAAGAAACGCTGCCGATCTTGAACGTCTGCTCTGCCGTTATCAAAGGCAGCCACAGCCAAACCTGTTTCCGTAACACGTCATTTATCACCGTACTCCTCGAAATGCTGATGATGGATCTCAGCTGGCAGTGTGAATATTAAACGCAGAAATTATATATCCCACGCACCTCAATGTCTAACAACGTTTTCTTTAGTTCCGCCTTCTCACATAACTGATGTCGTGTCAGTGCGAGTGCCAAGCTCCATCTATTGGCATTAAGGTGAAGCAAAAGTACACCTCTTCTGGCCTCACGGCATTTTATAATACACTATGGAACATTACCTGTGTGTGTGAACATTATAACTTATTCACTGAATCGCCCTCGCGTGATTACAACTTAGCAGTCGTAAGTATTGAGCCAGCATTGACGTGCACAAACAAAAAATGTAAATTATGCTAGTACGGGATACTTACTCTGCTTGACTTAAGAAAAACATCTGGATTAGTTCGGTGGTGTTGGTATAAAATACTTTCTTACCAATCAGGAAAGCGTGGCTTCGATTGAATGTCTCATTAAAAAAAATATATTAATATCTATTTTTCTGTACACACTACAGAAAAAGTTATGTTTGGTTCAGTACACTATAACAATTTTTGTTCATTCACGGGAATTATTACCGAAGTCAATATTTATTACAAGAAAACACGTTCCTTAATGACGATAAACGGAAATGATCTCTGTGTTTTCAAAATACGGATTTTCTCCCTATCGCTTCGGGTTTCTGAAACGAACAGTGTTGAGGTTACATTCAGGTATCGATGTTGCGTATGTTGCTCTTACGTAAATATAATTTTTCGAAACGGATGTAATGCGGTTTTCTATATTTTACATTCGTCTTCAAATCGCCTCCAGAGCAAAATATTTTAACATTTTAAAAAATTGTTTCCGTGCAGTAAAACAACGACATTGCGATTTTTTTTTCGTTCTCCAACTTTATAAATAGGAACTTCAGAAAACGACTAGTAAATATACGAAGAGGCTCTATAATTCCATGGAATGTCCCGAATAAATTTATGGAAAGTAATTTTTTGTAGAAAAGAAAATAATGTCTACAGCTATTTCTAATAAGTCCTTTTATGGAGTTCCACTTCAGCCACGATATATTGTATAACTAAAATGAACATATTTAAAATAAATAACTAAAATTATTAACTTAAGTATTAATAGCTTTTTACATTAATTTATAACAATTATTATAACTGCTGTACTTGAAGGTTTTCTTACAAATTGTGCTTTCTAAAGTTTCCGGAATGGAAACAAAATAAAATTTTAATTTCAAAGATTAAAAACTTAAATAAGTAAATTCTAGCAAAATAGTTTACAGTCTTTCCAAATATATACATTTACCTTTCATACAATATAAAACCAATTTTTATCTGACAATTTTAGCAGTGTCCACTACTTTTTAACGAGTTTTTGCATGTTGTACCATTTGGTCCAGCACTCCATTGTAAAACACTCTCATTCTACCGCGAGATCTTAAAGCCGAGCGAGGTGGCGCGGTGGTAAGCCGCTGAACTCGGATTGGGGAGGACACGGGTTCGATTCCGGGTACAGCCATCCTGATTTCGGCCTTCCATGGTTTTCTGAGATCACTCCAGTTGAATGTCGGGTACCCTTAATTACTACACGCCGTGGTCCATTATTTGTACGTTCTTGCTTGTCTATAGAACTTATTCCGTCTCTAATGAACACGCTGTCGAAGAGACTTAAAAAAGGATTACATTTTGGATTATTTTATAAATCTTTGTGGTCAAACTTTATTACCGGACATTAAAAANAAACTAATTTGTAGCCTACTTTCCGAAGGGTTGAAAGGCTTATGAGATCACTTTCCTGTCTGTGAGTCTGTGTTTGTATGTGTGTATGTGTGTTTATGCATGCGCGTGAGTCCATCCATGTGTGAACCCCTTTCAATTTTTGAACGCGTTGACCGAGTTTTACTAAACTCTGTACACATATAGAACTTAGTAAGGACATATGACTTTTATAAATGTCAACAAGATCGGGGACTTACATTCAAAATGGCGGTTATTTTAAAACTTAGGGTGATATGTCATATCTCGGGAACCAATCAACTGATTGAAACCAAATTTTGTATGCTGGCAGAGAATCGTGTAAGTATTAAAATTTCAGTTAAATATTGTTATTGATGAGTCTTTTTTTAAAATAACACAAAATGAAGAAATAAAGATTTTACCTAATGTCTCGTAATTAACAAATTCTCGTACAATTTCGCAGGAGAGTATACTATGATAAACCACTTAAACGTAAGTAATTGAACTTGATTTGTTATTAATTTTCAAAATGGCAACCATACAAATTTCTTAGGTTTATTTGGTATATCTACCATACTATTTAAACAATTTCGACCTAATTTTGTATACTGAAAGTGTCTGTTGCAAGCGTAGTATATACCAACACATAACCACTTTTGTCGGTCATTTTGGAAGATAGCATCATACAATAAATAAGGTTATTATGTGACATCTCGGTGAAATATTAACGGATTCCTGCCAATTTTTGCAAACAAGTCGTACTAATGCAGATGATGTAAAGTGATATGTTTTAAGCATGTCAGACGCTTATTTTCAAAATGGTGGACAAATAGCCATGTTACCTAAAATTACTACATCATCGAAACCATGTAATCAATTCCAACTTAACTTTGTATGCTGGCAGTAGATATTACAATTATCAAATGTTTTTACAAGGAGTATATATTGTCCTAAATTTTGTAAGATAGCGACATGCGAATCAATTAATTTTTTATGTCATATTTCGGTAAACAATTGTCAGATTCCTACCAAATTTGACAAACAAATAGTACTGCAGCAGGTGCTGGAGACTGATATATTTTAAGTAGGTCAGGACCATATTTTCAAAATTATGGCTATACAAAATCTTAGTATATTCAATCAACAAAGTAAAATTCAAATTCACTTTGTATGCTGGCAGTAGAAACCTATTACAACCATCAAATATGCATATCCAGAATCTCAATTCTCTGCAATTTTGTATTACAGCCCCACCAATAAAAAATTGAATTTTTATCTCATATCTTGGGAAATAATCAACACATTATTTTAACTTTTGGCGATTATGTTGTTCTGTGGTACGCCATATTAATATGATATGTATACTTTAAGTATAACATACTTATTTTCAGAATGGCGCCTATAAAATCATTTTAGTTTTGTGTGCAATATTTACGAAGATATGTAATTTATTTTTACTTAACTTTGTATATTGGCAGTATACAATCATCGAAAGTGCTACTACATCACGTCTTTATCATCAATTTATGAAGATCGCCATATGAAAATTATGGAGGTTTTATGCCATATCTCGAAAACCAGTCAACCGATTTCCACCACGTGTTACACTGGAACATTTCAACTAATTTCTACCAAATTGTGCACACAATAAATGTTACGGTAGTCCTAGTAAAATTCCATAGTTTAAATGGGTCATAAATAATTTAGGTAAGGTTGCCACATATATTAAACAATTTAACCAAATTCAACCAAAATTTGTATGTAGAGAGTATGCATTATAATCATCGTATATAGTCTATTTATGGCATATCTCAGGGACCAGTTAACCGACTTCCACTAAATTCTTCATACAGGTAGCTGTACGGTAGTCCATGTAAACGTACATGATTTAAGAGGCTCAGTCACTTATTTCAAAATGACGGCCCTCTGAATTTTTTTAGGTTAGTAAACCCTATCAACTGAAACATCAAACTGATTAAATCCAAAGTTGATTCTCCGAATCCGACCTCCATAATGCAGTGCATTGCACGTTAGCTTATTGTAAGAGGTTTTCTGGATTCAAGTCCGGAGTAGGGCACGTGTGTATTTGTAATTTTCTCGCTACTGTTGCTTACGTTTCTGGTTTCATTTCTAATGTTATTGCTTTCAAATAGAACTCAAGTCCTACTTACCAACTCAGCTTTTAAGAGCGTATTTAAAAATTAATTGCGCCCGTGTTAAGGAAAGTAGGCTTATTAGTTATATCAGTAACTTCTTGTTTATATGCACACACGGAGCATCTTACGCCCAACCACACTCAGCCGTTGTCACTACTGAACTGAAAAACACCCACCCCCCTTTCGTGCAGCTTCAATGGACTCTCCCACTCGCCCGACGCATTTTGGGGCTTCTGCGCATTATCTACTGATTGGGATTTAATTCTTCCTACATCAACATATTTAACATTACAGTGAAAGCGAGCAAGCGAAGGGAGCAGTTCCAACGTCTCGGTCATTCGTCAGACCAACAGGTAGTTCGTGGACCGCTCGCCAGGTGGCAGACGTGGTCGCGGCGGACGAGTCTTCGTGAAAAGTGATAGTGCATTTGAGGAGAAGCTTTGGAACAACATGGCTGTCACTAATAAGCATTTTCCTGTAACCTAGAAGATAGTGGTTGGACTACTCGCCTCCTACAAAGGCGAACCGGGTTCGATTCCCTGCGTGGTTGCCCCCGGATTTTGGCATGTGGGAATCGTGCTGGACGATGCCACTGGTCAGCGGATTTTCTCGGGGATCTCCCGTTTTTACCACCCTTGCATTCTGCGCTACTCCGTACTCACGTCGCTTGACCCTCGTCGGCTCTCAAGATCCCGTTGTTAAGAGCCGCCCAAATGTCTTCACTTCAATAGTAACCTAGAATACTGAGTGTTCAAGGTTCAAGTATTTTGACGTGATTTTAGAATAAGACCGATACATGGAGTACCACGGCTGAAACGGCGCTGTGACTTATGCAGGGCGGATGATCAATTCCGACTATATTACTTCGTGACTAATAACACGATTGAAATAAATGCGTTCTCTTTCGATCACGTATACGAATACGATGCGAGCAGGACCCTGAGTTGGCTCCGCACATGTGCAAAGCGCAGGCGTGGACCCCCGCGGCCACTGAGGGCAATTTTGGTCGTGGGCGAACTTTTCCGGACAGTATGTACATCTCACGACTCCAATGTGCTGGCGCGCTGATTTTGATGCCAAACGAAAGATCCAGTCGAGATCTGTTTATTTAAGCCGTAAAAGCCAAGTATCGTTTTAGTTACATATATATATCATTTCCACGTTCCAAAGAATATATTATCCTATAACGCAGACGTATTCACCTGAATCCCACAGCCTTGACCAGTGACACACTCACGGCGCAATTCTTTTTAACTAGTCAAAAGTTGCTGAGGATAGCGAGTGACTACTGTAGATCGGTTTTTTTTTTGTTTAAACTAACGAAAATATAACAGTCTTAAAATAAATATCCACAAGCTCGTGGGCATTCATCAAATGTGACCACCTAGCATCTCGTGTATACATGAGATAGCTTTGCTCAGCATTGCTAGTCTGCACGATGCTATAGGCAACGTGCCTTTTGCGCGATACGCCTCGAAGAACTTTACTGGCGAAACGATGTTGCGTCATATCGCTGGCATGTTTGGACATTTCGATTGCACGTGTGGATGGAATTCGTCACGTACGCGGCAATTTCCGCTTCTGCCTACTTAGCTGTGCTCTGTCCACTGGTGGCTGGGCAAGTTGATTTTTCTAGTTCAAACTCCCAAAAGAGTTTTTATTCCATATGTTGTTTGTTGCTATGGTGGGCATTTAACAACCTTGATTCATGCCAGGAAGAAAATCTTATGGCCGCTTACAAAATTTCAAAACTTAAAATTTAATCTAAAAACGTTACGCACACCCACACACACGTCACTTGCCCGGTTTTCAAAATCAAAAGCGCCTAGTTCAAATGCACCTTAGCGACATTGATAGTGGCTCGGGGACTTCCTGTATTGAATTGGTTAGGTGTTTTATGTGATCCATAGGAACAATAGACATGCAGGAATCGGGGAGGAATCAGTCAGGACCAGTACTAAGGCACCAGCCCAGCATTCGCCTGGAGTGATTTCGGAAAACCCTGGGAAACCAAAATTATAATGGCTGAACCGGGAATCGTTCACTTGCCCTCCCGAATTCGAGTCCATTGTAAACCAGTGCATCGCCTCATTCGGTTTGTGCACAGCCGTGATATTTTTGACTTCACTGCATATTGTACAAGTGACAGTCTTGTCACGATGATTTCAGAACTTTACACCAGTGTATCATAAAAATATTTGACGAAAAAAAATTATTTGCTGAGGAAGGNGGGGGGGGGGGTCTATTTCTCAGGATATCAGCACGTCATTTCAATCCGTTGTGTAATTTTTGTGACAAGTTCGTGCCTACTTTGATGGTAAAAATTTTGGCGGCTATTTAACTCGTGAAGTCTTCAGCGACGATGGGCTGTGAAGTGAGGTGGGAATGGAAAAGCGATGCAATGCAATTATACGGGAAGGGAAAGTACCACAGGAAAACCCCACAGGCCAACGACAACGTCCGCCACGTTTCTCACATTAGAAAATCGGGTATAAACACCTGTGGAATGTGAGTTTTCTGACCACTTCACCCCTGCAACACTCTTCTTGTATAGAAATAAATATTTGTTTTATGTAATAAAAATATTTTGAGTAGGTCAAGATTCCTAAAAGTGAAGCGATCGTTTCAACCAATTAATGGATGGAAGAAGAATTTATGATGCAATTTGGCACTAAATAATTCGATGAATTTAATGCTAAGCATAGTTAATTTGCAGAGAAAAATCCCATATTTCTTGTTGCGGGTTTTATTTTCAATAAACAATAGCTTATATCTAGTCTAAGTATTTGTTTGGCATTATTAAAATGTTTTTAAACCATAAAATATTTTTGTTACATTGTTTTTGGTGGGCGGGGTCAAACTAGCGGGCATGTATTACTGTTTTCGCTGGACAGTTGTGATTCACGCCAAAATCTTAGGCTTGTAGAGGACTCGCCCAAAATTCTTGTTAAGTTTCACTTTGATTCGGTTCTGTTGACGGCAGTGAAAAACACAGGTGCCACAATAATGATTATCATGCCGCCCGATCCGCAGCTGCGACATGGCAAGTGACAGCCAGTGACGTGTGGTGAACTGTTGCAAGGTACCTGGCGTTAGCTGTGCGCTGTACCCTGCTGCTTGCTAGTTTACACTTCCGCCACTAAAACGTAGCTCGGCAGCTGACGCCACTGTACGCGTGTAATTGGTCCCTTGTTGCTCGCTTGTAAGTGGTCAGAATACATTCAGTTTCCGTAGACTTCACTGTGGTTACTGGCTCCTGCTGCATGCACAGAGAATGTACGGGAGTGAGCAACCACCAGCCTTACCTTGCAACAGTTCACCACACGCCACTGGCGAAATCCTTAGAACTTCGTGATATCGTCCAATACCGTTTCGAGGCGTGCTTAACACATACCGGTACAATACAGAATTATTCTGATGACTATATATATAGTTTTGCGGCATCGTTACTAAAGAAGTTTCATTCGCAGATAATGTGAAACAATGGCGATAACAGAAGAACGAAAGGCTAATATTAGTTATTGCCTGCGTCTATGAAATACAAAGTACAAAGAGGGAGGATGCGACTTCATAATTAAATTCAGAAAACTAACCGCCAACCACACTGGCTGTCACACTCTAAACCTGAATCAGTGAGAATTTCACTGTTTAAATCAGTTAACAGCATCTGACTTATTCAACAGTCACTTCAGTCGGTTTAACCAACCGTGTGGTCTAGCCAGGGTTCTATCCATACCCCTAGTGCCTTTCCAGGGCACAACCGGAGCGAGTTGCCGCTCACCGCCCGGTCTCTCTTTGGGAGGGGGAATCTCTCCAGACTTCCTCCAGCATACGGAGTTAACCACTGCCAGTACGAGTCCAACCTCTATTGATCGGTACACCATAGAGAACCTCCGGTGCGGGCCGGAGGTTTCCTTATTTGCTCAGTTGGTGGGCAAATCCTATATGATGCGACGTCGCCGGAAATGTTGGACCGGAAGTATGTATTTAAGTGTAATTCTGGAGCAATCTATACCCTTTCTTTCTACGTATGTGGAAGGGGTTTATAAACCTTGGCTGGGGCCGAGGACGAAAGGAATCGGCTCCCGTCAGCGGTTATGGACACACAAATAAAATATAAGTATTGCCAAAGATCCTTCAGATATTTACGAAAACAATTATGTCTGTTTTCATTTTTCCTCAGATTGGAGTTAAATTTTATGTGTCTTTTGAGTATCGTCTTAAAGAGATAATTTTCCGCTCACTATTGTAGCAAAAATATTGTGAAATTTTAGATGAAAGCTCGTATTTTGGNGTCTTAAAGAGATAATTTTCCGCTCACTATTGTAGCAAAAATATTGTGAAATTTTAGATGAAAGCTCGTATTTTGGAGCGGAAATTTTATGGGGGTATAGATTGTGACTACTATGATTGAATGCACATATAAAAAAAATGTTGTTCAAACTTTTGTAATTATGCTCAATGTAGAGCGGAGATTTTGCAATTGTTGTAATTTTGTTAATTTTAATGAAAAATTTTAATGTGTTTTGAAATTAAGGCAAAATACGTTCAAATTTGTGACGTACAAAAAAGGGGTTTCCTTTATTTTCCATAGGGTGAACATCTGGCTTTTGGCAGGGTTAATATTCATTCTATGCCCGATATAACGTCTTATCTTGAAAATTTGTAAATCTTTTTGAATAGCAACTGTCTCAGTAAAGAGAAGAGGCGGATGAATCTTGTAAAGGTTGTTGAAAGTTACCGGCAGTTTGCTGGCGTTGACATTGCACGTGTTTATCGAGAGACTTAGTCCTGTTTGGCCAAGGAGGCGAAAATATGGGTTTTCTCGGGGTCACTAGGTTACCAGGCACTGATTGGCGAATAACGTTTCAACATTTCACAGGCCAATGAAGCCATTAAGCTGGCGCATGCGACTAATGTTCAAAATATAGTATATTCATGGTTTCTTCACACTTTTTAAAATCAAACCTTTGAAAATTCACGCTATGTATGANGTCTTAAAGAGATAATTTTCCGCTCACTATTGTAGCAAAAATATTGTGAAATTTTAGATGAAAGCTCGTATTTTGGGCGGAAATTTTATGGGGGTATAGATTGTGACTACTATGATTGAATGCACATATAAAAAAAATGTTGTTCAAACTTTTGTAATTATGCTCAATGTAGAGCGGAGATTTTGCAATTTTTGTAATTTTGTTAATTTTAATGAAAAATTTTAATGTGTTTTGAAATTAAGGCAAAATACGTTCAAATTTGTGACGTACAAAAAAGGGGTTTCCTTTATTTTCCATAGGGTGAACATCTGGCTTTTGGCAGGGTTAATATTCATTCTATGCCCGATATAACGTCTTATCTTGAAAATTTGTAAATCTTTTTGAATAGCAACTGTCTCAGTAAAGAGAAGAGGCGGATGAATCTTGTGAAGGTTGTTGAAAGTTACCGGCAGTTTTCTGGCGTTGACATTGCACGTGTTTATCGAGAGACTTAGTCCTGTTTGGCCAAGGAGGCGAAAATATGGGTTTTCTCGGGGTCACTAGGTTACCAGGCACTGATTGGCGAATAACGTTTCAACATTTCACAGGCCAATGAAGCCATTAAGCTGGCGCATGCGACTAAAGTTCAAAATATAGTATATTCATGGTTTCTTCACACTTTTTAAAATCAAACCTTTGAAAATTCACGCTATGTATGANTGTTCAAAATATAGTATATTCATGGTTTCTTCACACTTTTTAAAATCAAACCTTTGAAAATTCACGCTATGTATGATGAGCTTGGTTGCATCATAAATATGCCATGTATCACAAGTGTTTTATATATACTTCTGTTAACATAAAAGTAACTTATTTTTTAAATTTTATATATAAATTTTTATATTTTATTTATAATTAGTAGATATGAAAAAAAGTTAGAAAATACGTAAGAATTAGGTAAATGGCGAGTTGAACGCAACGGATTCTGAAGTAGGCAAGAGGCGCCTGCCGACGCCATCTTGAATTTCCCTTTTTTCCTTTTTCTCTCAAAATTTCCATTTCCCTCCTTGAATTTAACCATTTTTGCTTAAAATTTCCCTTTTTTACCTCTCAAAATTTATATATTTCTCTTAATATTTCCCGTTTACCACTTAAAAGGCACCGATTCCTGAATTTTCAAAAACGATCCACTTATTTCAAAAAACAATCTATTGGAAGGATTTGGGGGGGGGGGCAAGTTTTTTACCTGTGACCTTGATCTTCGACCTTGACCTTATAGCCAAAAAATTCCCGAAAGAATTGAGAAAAAAAATTTNTTTTTACCTGTGACCTTGATCTTCGACCTTGACCTTATAGCCAAAAAA
The DNA here is from genome assembly GCA_002778355.1 of Clitarchus hookeri. Taxonomy (NCBI): domain Eukaryota; kingdom Metazoa; phylum Arthropoda; class Insecta; order Phasmatodea; family Phasmatidae; genus Clitarchus; species Clitarchus hookeri. The sequence goes on along the minus strand of NQII01003149.1, from coordinate 67,786 downwards.
TTCCCGAAAGAATTGAGAAAAAAAATTTAATGGAGGAAAACATTACATTGATGACTCCGACTGCTGGCAATCGTGTCCCCTATGACATTGCAAACAAAAACTCGAGAAAACATTGAATAAACCAATTAAAATCATAAAAGTCGCAANTCGTGTCCCCTATGACATTGCAAACAAAAACTCGAGAAAACATTGAATAAACCAATTAAAATCATAAAAGTCGCAAGCACATTATGTTACTGACTATAACTGCCATATTGGATACGAGTAACCTTGACCATGACCCTTTTACCATGACTTTTAGTGACCTTGAACCCAAAAATTTCGAGAAAATAAAAAAAAAATTTCAACACCTAGGTAAAATTTACATTGAATTAACCCGACTGCCACATAGGATCCTGGTTCCTGATGACCTTGTCCCAAGAACAAGACTTTGGATTACTTTGAACCCAAAATATTTGCAAAATTGAGTTTAAAAAAATTTTCAAAGTATGTAAACTGTTCAAAATATATCTATTAATATATAAAAAATGTTGTTTAAAATTATTTTAAAAAATATATATATAATTGAAATTTCGAATGTCCTGGCTTAGTGGGGACGGGGGACTGGAACCGACCACAGCCACCATGATATGATGTCACCCAACAGCAATTATTGACTCCAAGTGTCTATGAACTTGAACTTTGACCTTGACCTCATGACCTTGTGTGGCCTTGAACCCAAATAATTACATAAATTCCCCAAAAAAAAAAATTTACTTCCAAAATGTTTTATTCGAATTATTAAAATATTATTAAAACATTTATTTATAGACTTACATTTCCAGAGGTTCCCTCAGCACCATGTCCAGCAGACAACTGACCCTCGCCAATGTTTCTTATTGGTTAATTAGTCGACAGGCCTCCACCCTCCTTACCATTGCTCAACCTGTCGAATGCACTCCACCCACCATATTCATTTTTTAGTTTGTCACTCGTTTTCATNCCTCCTTACCATTGCTCAACCTGTCGAATGCACTCCACCCACCATATTCATTTTTTAGTTTGTCACTCGTTTTCATCTTTATCACCTAAGTGATGGTAGTGTATTAATTATCGATTTCGCCACCAGACGAGTTGTTGACATTGATCTTGATCATTTGTGACTTTTAATCCAAAACATAAAAAAAAAAAAATCGCAAGATTGAAAAATGCTAAAAATCGAGGAATAAATTGCATTATTGACACCGACTACCATCTTGGATTTTATTCTGCTTAGTCACCTATACATCATTCTCAGTCATTGTTTCTCATGTGCTCCATCGAACCATCTTGTATTTTATCCATGCTTTGTTATTCAATGTCAGCCATCTTAGTTTCCATCACTACCAACCTCTTACATAACAGCGTCACCATGTTTCCCGCATTATTATGCTCTATCATTCCATGTCAGACATCTTTGATTTAATTTGTTTAAGCTACCAGGAGAGCCAACGAAACAAACATTCTCTCATGCTCTGTCACGACATGTTCACCATCTTTGATTTCGTTTTTTCTTAGTTACCTTACTTTGATTCCCTATCATTCCTATTTGATTTAGTCACAAGCCATTATATTATATTTTTCATGCTCTACCATTACACCTCGATTTAGTAGTCTGCTGATTACACGGTCCCCTCGAACCACCATATTGGATTACATCATTTCTGCAATCTTTTATTATAACACTGGCCAGCGGCTATTTTGGTGCCAAAGATTTTTCAACTGTTCCTGGGTAAGTTTTGGGTGCAGAGTCCAAAATAGCCATTAGAATTCGTCTATCAGATCTAGTTTTTGAGATAGGCTATGTATTCTATTTTTGAAGTAGCTATACACATATTCATGACTTATCACTTAAAAATTTTCTTTTATACGACTTTCTAGCATGGAGTTTACTTGGACAGTCTCGCTGAAGACTCCAACAGTAGTCGGCCATCATGTGGCTATTCCATCACCCTTGGTATCGATCTTCCATAGTTTTTATGTCCTGATGAAATCTTTCTTCCTGTTCTTCACTACAATCACCTAGGTTTTCTGGAAAGCGATCTAGGTGGTTGTGGCGGTAGTGAACATTTATGCTCATATTACAACCGAGAACATTAAAGTTTGAAAGCATAGTTTCCACTTACTCTATGTAATTCTCTGCTTTATCATTTCCAAGAAAATTTTGAACCACTTGAACAAATGAACACCAAGCGTTAGATTCAATCTCGTTCATTGATGCGGCAAATTGGGGATCTTTGATAAGCTGCCTTATTTGAGGACCATCAAATATGGCGGCTTTTAGTTTGTCCGTACTAATTCTAGAAAATGTACGTGTCAAGTAACCAAAACAAACTCCATCTCGGTTTAAAAATTTCACAAATTGCTTCATACGCCCCAATTTAATACGCAAGGGTGGAAGTAAGATTTTTTCTCTCGAATCCAAAGGTTCGTTGATTACGTTTTATTTTCCTTGAATCGTGACATCTCTTAAATGCCAATTTCTGTTAACCCAGTGCTGATTCTTAGCTCTGCTGTNGTGTGGAAGTAAGATTTTTTCTCTCGAATCCAAAGGTTCGTTGATTACATTTTATTTTCCTTGAATCGTGACATCTCTTAAATGCCAATTTCTGTTAACCCAGTGCTGATTCTTAGCTCTGCTGTCCCAAAGACATAGAAAACAAGGATATTTTATATATAAGCAGGTATAAGCAGGTCGGTCGAATCATGGGAAATTCCAGGTATATCTGGCTAATTTGATTTTAATTTGAGGTATGACATTTCTATTTTGACCTCAAAAGATATGTGTATTTCTTTACTTATGCCTTTTATCAGAACTAAAATCAATTACCCCGTATCTCAAAAACTAGGGCTGATATACGAACTCTGATGGCATTTTTGGAATCAGTACATTAAAAATATCCTAAATCAGTCCTTCGTTTTCCGGCACCAAAAAAAAATTTCGTTTTGTTGGCCAGTGTAATATATGATATTGTCCTTTGACCATCAGGATCTTCCATTTGGTTCGTAATTTGTGTTTACTATAAAAACAACTAAGGTGTATTAGAGCGGGACCGGGCACGTAAACATTTATGTAGGACCTCTCTTCGCCGTATACTACACTGAAGCAGGTCTGGCCAGGCTCGACTCAGCCTTAACCATCCCCTCCCTCCATGCCGCAGGGTCAAATTTCTGACACTTCAACAGCATACTTCCAAGAATGCTACATCCAACCTGCTAAGAATGTATTACAGTATTAATCCACTCTTTTTTTTTTTGTACTTTTGCATATACCTTTGCTACATTATCATAGATTATGCACATCCAGTGATTGGCCTACACAAGAAATCTCGAAGTAATAACTTCCAAATCATCATATTTTGCCCACATAATTTCATATATTGTTATTATCATGTTCACTTACAGTATCGGCTTGTAGTGGCAGATTTTAAAACCAAGGATACCATATTCTCTATATCAGGAAAAGAAGGCATGGTACGTTAGGTACATCAACACTAGCGGGAAATAAAATACTTTTTTTTATTCATTGAAAATATATTTGTTACGTGCATCAGACTACAAACATAAAGAAAAAACAGAATCCACACATTCTCCATACTATAAAAGCTTTCTTTCCAGCAACATGCTCACTTGTCACAGAATCAATTTAATCTGCTTATACGCAGCTCGAGACAGTCGATACTGGCAAGCATCCACCCAGAACCCATAGGCATATATTCTTATTCCTCACCGCAAATTCTTTCTTGCAACGCTTCTACAGCCTCTGGAATGCTATATGCGTTGTACAATACTTCATTCGCAGTCTTAAATGCCCGCTGGCTGATTTCTTCATCAAAAGTTTGAGGCTTTTAATAGGTACATTCCAGCCAAACATTATATTTTATGGGACCTTCCTTTACTTATTCTGTTAATTGATAGATTACCCTTTACTTAATGTGGTCCAGGTATGCACATATGTCTTTCGTACCAAAAATTTTATTTCCAATTACATAATCTTTTCAAATGCCCTTGAATGCTGGTTTTTTACGTAGAATCCATTCAATGTAATATCGTCAAATTCTAATTTGTTGTATATTTAAAAAAATATTTAATTTTTTAAATATATTTTTTTAGACATTTTTAGCAGTTTACATACACATATATATATAATTTTAAAAACAATTTTGCTAATATTTTGGGTTTAAAGTCAACCAAGATTTTGGCTTTGGGTCAAGGTCATGGTTACCAGGATCCTATGTGGCAGTTGGGTTTAATCAATGTAATTTTTACTTAGGTTTTCTAATTTTTTTTTCTCGAATTTTTTGGGTTCAAGGCCATTCAAAGTCATGGTAAAAGGGCCAAGGTTACTCGTATCAAATATGGCAGTCGGGTTCAATAACATAATGTGCTCGCCGTTTTTATGAATTTACTCGATTTATTCAATGTTTTCTCGAGTTTTTGTTTGTAATGTCATTGGGGACAAGGTTACTGGCATCCAACATGGTGGTCGGAGTCATAAATGTAATATTTTCCTATTTTAAAAAAAATTTAACTTTAAAAAAAAAATTGTAATTTTTTGGGAATTTTTGGCTTTATAGTTAGCTAAGGTCAAGGTCGATGGCCATGGTCGAAGGTTAAAACGGTTTCCCCAAATTCTTCCAATAGATCGTTTTATCACATAAGTGGCTCGTTTTTAAATAAGCGGATCGGTGCTTTTTAAGTGATAAATGGGAAATTTTAAGGGGAAAATGGTCAATTTCGATGTAAAAAGGGAACATTCTTAGAGGTAGAAGGAATAAAAGAAAATTTCAAGATGGTTTTGACCGGTGCCTGGCACCTGTTCCGGAATCCGTTGGGCTCGACTTGCTATTTCCTTGTTACTTATGATTATTTGTAATGCCTAATAAAAAATAGTTCTTATGCGAAATATTATTAAAGTGAGTGCGCACAAATGCAGTGCGTTCTCCATTTGGAGTAAGACTCGATAAAGCTTTGTTATCATTAGGCGGAGGAATATCCTGGAAAAAGAACTTTAGCAGGGTTTCAGAAATGTTGGAAGTAAACATGAAAGTACTATAAGCGGCTGGATCACCTCTGTGTTCCTAACGCTGATGACTAGTGCAGGATCGGCCCAGTTAAAGAATAGGGTTTCACACTGAAGAACCAAAAAAACTGGTACACCTGCCTAATATCGTATAGGGCCCCTGCGAACACGCAGAAGTACCGCAAGACGACGTGGCATGGACTCGACTAATGTCTGAAGGTATATAAGAGGCAATTCACACCATGAATCCTGCAGGGCAGTCCAAAAATCCATAGGAGTACGAGGCGGTGGAGATCTCTTCTAAACAGCAAGTTCCAAGGCTCAGTAATTATCAATAATATTCATGTCTGGTGATTAAGGTGGCCAATGGAAGTGTCTTAAGTCAGAAGAGTGTTCCTGGAGCCACTCGGTAGCAACTCTGGACGTGTGGGGTATCACATTGTCCTGCTGGAATTGTCCACATCCGTCGGAATGCACAATAGACATGAATGGGTGCAGATGATCGGACAGGATGCTTACGTATCTGTCACCTGTTAGAGTCGTATACAGACGTATCAGGGGTCCCATTTCACGCCAACTGCACACGCCCCATACCATAACAGAGCCTCCACCAGCTTGAACAGTCCCCTGTTGACATGTAGGGTTCATGGATTCATGAGGATGTCTCCATACCCGTACACGTCCATCCACCCGATTCAATTGGAAACGAGACTCGTCAGACCAGGCAACGTGTTTCCAGTCATCAACAGTCCAATGGCGGTGTTGGCGGGCCCAGGTGAGGCGTAAAGCTTTGTGTCGTGCAGTCAACAACGGTACACGAGTCAGCCTTCGGCTCCGAAAGCCCATATAAATGATTGTCCGTTGAATAGTTCGCACGCTGCCCCCATCCCCCCCTATTGCACGCAGAAGTGCCGCAAGACGACGTGGCATGGACTCGACTAATGTCTGAAGGTATGCAGGACGCAATTCACACAATGAATCCTGCAGGGCAGACCACAAATGGAATCTGCACCAATTTTAGAAAGGGTTGCACGTCTGTCACGTTTAATGATTCTCGTCAGTCGTCGTTTGTCCCGTTCGTTCACGATCTTTTTGCGGCCGCAACGATGTCGAAAATTTGATGTTTTACCGGATTCCCGATATTCACGGTACACTCGTGAAATGGTCGTACGTGAAAATCCAAATTGTATCGCTACCTCAGAGATGCTATGTACCNTGTGCCGACTATAACACCACGTCCAAACTCACTTAAATCTTTATAACCTGTTATTATAGCAGCAGTAACCGATCTAGCAGCATTGCCAGACACTTGTTGTCTTATATAGGCGCTGCCGACCATATCGCGTTACTCTGATTGGTTCCATACCTCTGTTAATTGCATACGCACGCCTGTATACCAGTTTTTTTACTCTCCAGTGTACATGTCAAATGACTTGAAGCGTGTCTCGGCCATCTTTCACTATATCGTTTTCAAACAAAATTTGGTTGTCAACATTGGCCCAGACTACACTTGCGCAACAAAGTTTCTTATTTCTAAAAGTTCTAATATTCTGAAAATTGCCGGTAAATTAATATTTATTGATGTAACAATCACACATTAACCTTACTTCTTATTAACGTAATCCTATTTGTTCTCTTGTATAGGCGGTTCACGGTAAAGTGAGCTCTTTTGAGGCCCTAGTTACGTTTTTCTTTTAGCAATATTTTTATCCTTTAAACATTTATTTAAATAAATATTTCCATGTAAGTGAAAAAACAAAGTTTGTATATGTTACCGCTCGCAGAAGTTAACGTCCCAGTCCCAAATAAAATTTATGTATTCATTATTATTCCAAATGAGACTGATCTTAACAGTAAGGTCTTGAGAGCCGAAGGCTTTCAAAAGTGCTCACTTTACCATGAATAGACTATAGCATGGTTTCTTCTCTTCAAAAGGCACAGAGTGTTTTTGTATGAAAGCGATATTGTGTAAGGTAGCAGAGACACGCCTAAATTCGTTTAACATGTAAACCCTATTCTTTCTCTCGGGAGGTCCGCTTCTATAATCCATCTACGGTTACTTCCAACTTTTCTGAAGCCCTGCTAAAGACCTAGTTCCATGATATTCCTCCGCCTCATGCAGACAAAGCATACCCGAGTCTATAAAATTACACCAAAGGGAAACGCACTTCATTCGTGCCCGCTCACTTTAATAATATTATTCATAGGAATTATATCTTATTGGACATTACCAACACACTTGTTTTCTCACTGATTTTATTCATACTAATTATAAATGAAATATTATAACTTATATACGAAATATACGTAAAAATTCAATTTTACAAAAAAAAATATAAGGTTATTTAATGTTAACAGAAGAATTATAGGGTTGTAATACATGGCACTTTTAGGAAACCAGCTAAGACGTCAAACATGGGGTGATATCTCAAAGGTTAGATACAAAACGTTTGACGAATCCGTGAATAGACTATAGTAACATTACTTCTACTACATGTTGGAAGAGCAATGGTGAAAGTTTGGCAACCAAAAATTTTCGCTACTGGGTAAAAGCTACTGTCGCATGCATACCAGATTTTCTCTATATTCTAAGTAAAAAAAAAACAGGATAATCGTTGTAATCATAAATCAAATATAAAACAACCTCGTAACGGTATAAAAACTTAATTTTATTATTCACGTAGCTTAAAAGTTTTATTTAACAGATATCTTTCGGAACACTGGGCGACTAGAGGCGGAAATTTTCATATAAGCCAAACTCTCCCATAAGTCATCGCGTTTTATTCCTAACCTAAGTAGAATAAACCTTAACTATAGGCAGCAGCACCCTGAGGTACCATGTGATATCGACGTATCGCAATATCGTGGCACGCTTCAGATCGNGGAAATTTTCATATAAGCCAAACTCTCCCATAAGTCATCGCGTTTTATTCCTAACCTAAGTAGAATAAACCTTAACTATAGGCAGCAGCACCCTGAGGTACCATGTGATATCGACGTATCGCAATATCGTGGCACGCTTCAGATCGGAATATTGCGCAGCGCGGGTCGTCGTGAGGCAAGCAGGCAGGCAGGTCGCAGCGCATGTGGAGCATCGCGGGCGCGATTGCCGACAGTGAAGTGTTGTATTGGCCGGAGAGGCGGGCGGGAGGTGGCGGCTCCGGAGGCCGCGGCGGCGACAGNACCTTCTCGACACACAACCGTAGCGCATTCACGAACCAGTGCGCGCGCCATATCCTCGCCTGCGCCTCAAGTCCGCCTCTGAAAACGCAACAGTAACCACAGAACATGGAAGGGGCTGCGGTGGTGCAGTGGGTTAGACAACTCGCCTCCCACGAAGGCGAACCGAGTTTGATTTCCGGTGGGGTCGATCCCCGGATTTTCGCATGCGGGAGTCGTGCCGGACGATGCCGCTGGTCGGTGGGTTTTCTCGGGGATTACCACCCCCTTCCCCTCCCCAGGCATTCCGGCGCTGCTCCGCACTCACCTCGCCTCACCCTCATCGGCTCTCCCGATCTCGATGTTGAGAGCCGTCCAAATTTCTTCACTCACTCACAGAACATGGGACGACAGTGGAGTGGAGAGATTTGGTCTTGAGAGCACACGAGGGTGAATTGAGTTTGAGTATGGAGCAGCGCCAGAATACAAGGGTGGGGAAAACGTGATATCCCCGATAAATCCTGTTTGCGAAAATCCTGGAGCGACTCCGCTGGGAACCGAAACCGTTTCGCCTAGGTGGGAGGCGAGTAGTCTAACCACTACAACATCGCACACAGAACATGACGGGTCGTGTGCAGAAGAATTGGCCACCATGTTTTCGTACCAATTGATTCACAACTGCACCTAACAGGTTGTGTGCGTGAAAGTTCCTGGCACTGCGTACAATGGAAATGGTAATATTTAAATTGAAATGGTTATCGTTCATTTCTTATGCAAGCGCCTGATGCAACAAACTCTCAGCGCAGAGTATGCAATTTTCAAGGAAGTTGTGTATGTAAAGTGGAAGAACTGCTATGCTGCAGAAACGAAGAAATATGGTTAGAGGAAATAACAGGTTTACTATCGCAAAAGCAAAATTTTTTGCGGTCAATTTCCAACACAATATCACAATATGTTACGGAAATCTATTATTTAACAAACTCTGTTAACTGATGTCAGGCTCGTTGCAGAAATTAATTGCCTAAAAGTAATACATAAGTATTAAATTTTGAATCTCTTTCGCACAAGAATTCGGGTCGTATGGATATTCGTATGTTATGTTATATGGTCTGTGCTTATTTATTTTGATTGTGAACCCACCATTATTCTACTCAAGTTGGGAATCTCAACGTTTTTAGATTGACAACTAAAATTTTTTGCTGCCAGGTCGCACTGGTGTTATTTGTGTACATGTTTTTTTTTAGTTTTGCATGTAAGTAAATGAGATAGTTGCCATGTTCCTAAAATAAGAATAATTGTCTGAAATCTTCGTAATTTTCTTTGTTAGAACCTACGTAGCCTATAGATTAAACTTCGTTCTTTACACTAGGTTGGAAATATAACGAAACATGTCCACGTGTTGTTAAATATTCTGTCATAAAACTGGGTTTAACAAAACGTTGGCTTAGACAATTAATTAATTTAAAACAACTAAATTGAACATATAGTAAAATTAATTTTAAAAAATTACTATTTCTTGCGCAGTTCCCTTAAAAAAGGATAAAAGTACAGTTTATTTTGGTGACAGCAATATTTATATTGCACTTGAATTCATTACGTTTTTCCATTGAAAAAGTTTGTTTACAAAAGTTAAATTCCAAACACAGTTTTTTTTATGTTAACCATTTAAAACATCATTGGAGGGCGTGAATAATAGTTATGAAATAAAGTTTATATTTAACTTTCGGCTGGGGCAAGTATATATTACAATTAGAACCAAAAACACTACGAACTTTTATACAAAAATAAACAAAATATCTACATTTATCGCCAACTTAAAAGCGACCTCTTTTGAACACCAGCGCAGCTTGCGGGGGGAAATTTTCTTTTCAAAACTCTCCTATAAGGAAACTCAATAGTTCCCAAAAAAAGAGTATAATAAACCTTAAAATAACTACATACATCCCATAGAACGCACTGGCATGCGCGTCCTCAGTTAATTTGGCAGCGAAGTACGAAAAATAGTTACACGCTTTGACATGGTATTGGGTGTATAAAGTTTAAATTAACTGCTACTGAAGTCAGCATCTTTTTTTTTATCCTCACAAGAGCACGGAAGTCAATAATATTAACACATTTACGTACATAAAATATTCCACGGATTTTCCTGAACGACATATGATTAAAATGAGAGTCTCTTGGCAATGTTAATCTTACATCATGGCGGAATGATGAAATATGAGAAAATTATGTCCTAAGCAGGACTTCTAAAAGTACTTAATTGACCTTGAGCAGCCGATAACGTTCCCTCCCTTAAAGCCCCTGTCACACTGTCAAATTTTTCCGTCTAAGTGCTTCCAATAAGTTGGTAAAATAAAGTTCGGTAGTTGTGGCGTCATCCAAACGTCATAAACGCCACCATATTTGTCTGAAAAAGTTGGATGACTTCAGTTTCCATCAAATAGTTGAAGATTAAACCGGTTCTAAATTGTTGAAGTTATACTTCTTTTGGCGCGTTGAGGGCAAAAGTTTAGTGTGCAACGGAAGTTGCGCACGCACAGTGAAACGAAATTCAACAGTGAATGTGGTAGGGATATGACCCAACGCGCATGCACGTATACTTGCGCGCGCACGACAGTGAACGTGGTAGGGGTATGACCCAATGCGCATGCGCGTATACTTGCACGCACACTGTGTAATGAAATTCGACAGCGAACGTGGTAGGGGTATGACCCAACGCGCATGCGCGTATCGTCTAGCTATATACAAACGCAAGCTACACAACATAGCACGTGGTTATATTTAAAACCGACAGAAAATCTGTTCATGTAATAAGCAAATTGAAAAACATTTCGTTTATATTAGTAGTTCATTGTGAATATATATATTTATTTATTTATTTATATATATAATATATATGTGTGTGTTATTAATTAATTTTACTGACATTGTGCTGGGAAAAATTTGTTAGTGACAAAAATTGTATAATAAAATTTTGAAAGTGTTTTTAAGTATTTGAGGTAAATTTTTGTAAGTATTTATTTATGTTCTTTAATCAAACCTTTACTTATTGTAATTTATGTCTTCCTTCGGTCATTTTGTCGTTTTCCTACTTATATTAATTATTTTCATACGTAATAAAATTTAATTTTAGTCACTCCAAAGTATAACTTCTAACGTGCGTACATAAGTACACGCACGCATGATTTTTTTTTTTTTTCATATTTGACTGGCTCAGCCAATTAGGATCGTCCACGACAAAAACGGACGTAACGAAACTTAAAAATAACGAACAGATCATGAAAACTAAATATGCTATGAANACAACCGACAGAAAATCTGTTCATGTAATAAGCAAATTGAAAAACATTTCGTTTATATTAGAAGTTCATTGTGAATATATATATATATATTTATTTATATATATAATATATATGTGTGTGTTATTAATTAATTTTACTGACATTGTGCTGGGAAAAATTTGTTAGTGACAAAAATTGTATAATACAATTTTGAAAGTGTTTTCAAGTATTTGAGGTAAATTTTTGTAAGTATTTATTTATGTTCTTTAATCAAACCTTTACTTATTGTAATTTATGTCTTCCTTCGGTCATTTTATCGTTTTCCTACTTATATTAATTATTTGCATACGTAATAAAATTTAATTTTAGTCACTCCAAAGTATAACTTCTAACGCGCGTACATAAGTACACACACGCATGATTTTTTTTTTCATATTTGACTGGCTCAGCCAATTAGGATCGTCCACGACAAAAACGGACGTAACGAAACTTAAAAATAACGAACAGATGATGAAAACTAAATATGCTATGAAGATAATTAATTTCTGTAGAATCCATTTGAGCATTAATTTTTTTTTAAGTGAAAATTGCACATAATATTGTTAAGAGCAGACTGACGCGCGAGGCACGAGCTCTATGCGCGGTCCGACTCTGTAGGGGGTTGCCCACCTCGACCCTCCCCTCCATCCAGGCAGACCCGCTCGCCGGGAATGATTTACAGCGGCGATATGGCTGGCACTGCACCTCCTCTCCCTGCTGGAGAAGTCGACAAGTTTAGAGGATTCGCAGGACTGTTCTGGGAACTAGGATCCTCAGCGCAACTTGTCATCTAGAGAAATTTCTGGGTGATGGCCTACGACTCTATAAAATATTATAGTGGCTCCAGGGTCAGGAGTATTTTGGTAGAAGTCTTTTGCTGAGTGCGGTAGCCGGGCGTGGTCGAGTGCGACGAGGGACATCGGCAAAGAGGATGGATGACGACGGGAGATTGCGAGACGACAGCGGACGAAGTGTTTGTAGTGCGAACGGACGAGAGGGCGTGAAACCCGACGAATGAAGGATACTGTGCAGGAGGGTGCTCGGAGAACTCTAGAACATTGTGGACTGGTGGTATCTGGACCAAACTGAGGAGGGACTGAATTAACATGTGATGCGGACTTTATTGTAAATATTGGAACTCTCAAATATGGNAATGGTGGTACCTGGACCAAACTGAGGAGGGACTGAATTAACATGTGATGCGGACTTTATTGTAAATATTGGAACTCTCAAATATGGACATGTCATTTATAGTGTAATTCAATAGGTTTCCATACACTGTTTATTGGGACAGATTTTAGTTATTGAATTACATTAGTTTCTTTGAGATTATTGTAAATTGTGTTGATTTGATTCATTAATTGTAAATAGCAAGTGATAACATTTGATTTTAATGTATTTAGTCGAGAGATGTTTTAGTTTTAGTTTATTTAAATAAATGATATATCTATAAATTTTTTATTTAATTAAGACCTCCATCTTTTAACGAACCTGATTTAAACACTGACTTTTGTGAAAATTGTAAGGATATTAAGAATTAATTAGCATTAAATTTCTCTGTGAGAAAATATCTCTGATGAATAAAATCCTTGCAAATAAGTGAAAAATATAACCTTAGTCTTTACGTTTTTTCCTGTTGTTGTACTGCGTGGAAACACATCATTATTATCTCAATTTGAAAATAATTTTTCAATTAAATTTTTATTAGATACTCCTAGTAAAAAATTGGATATTTTCACATATTTTTTTTACATATTCAAGGTTATTTGATAAAATATGTTGGAAGGAAAAATTTGATCCTCCTATTTCGTCTTCAAGTTTATTGTAAAATATTTTTGAAGCAGAAAATATGACATTGTGAGAGGGGCTTAAGGCATGATCGGCGTGAATGAAACTAGAGGAGGCTGACGTTTGGTACAGCTGGCTGCCCTACACGTGGAGAGACACCTGGCTTCACAAGCCTGGAATGAGACCGCCTTGGCATAGTGGTGAGACTACTCGCCTCCCACCAAGGGTTTGCATGTGGGAAACGTGGCGGGCGTTGATGTAACCCAGGCGGGATATCTTGGGGGCACTCACATTTCCCCCACCCATGCATTCCGCAGCTGCTCCTTNTAAATTTTTTATTTAATTAAGACCTCCATCTTTTAACGAACCTGATTTAAACACTGACTTTTGTGAAAATTGTAAGAATATTAAGAATTAATTAGCATTAAATTTCTCTGTGAGAAAATATCTCTGATAAATAAAATCCTTGCAAATAAGTGAAAAATATAACCTTAGTCTACGTTTTTTCCTGTTGTTGTACTGCGTGGAAACACATCATTATTATCTCAATTTGAAAATAATTTTTCAATTAAAATTTTTATTAGATACTCCTAGTAAAAAATTGGATATTTTCACATATTTTTTTTACATATTCAAGGTTATTTGATAAAATATGTTGGAAGGAAAAATTTTATCCTCCTATTTCGTCTTCAAGTTTATTGTAAAATATTTTTGAAGCAGAAAATATGACATTGTGACAGGGGCTTAAGGCATGATCGGCGTGAATGAAACTAGAGGAGGCTGACGTTTGGTACAGCTGGCTGCCCTACACGTGGAGAGACACCTGGCTTCACAAGCCTGGAATGAGACCGCCATGGCATAGTGGTGAGACTACTCGCCTCCCACCAAGGGTTTGCATGTGGGAAACGTGGCGGACGTTGATGTAACCCAGGCGGGATATCTTGGGGGCACTCACATTTCCCCCACCCATGCATTCCGCAGCTGCTCCTTNACGTTGATGTAACCCAGGCGGGATATCTTGGGGGCACTCACATTTCCCCCACCCATGCATTCCGCAGCTGCTCCTTCCTCAACTCACATCATCATCCGCAACGCCAAGTTCACGCTGTTAAACGATCACCAAACATTTTCACTTACGCTCCCACAAAGGCGCATCATATTACATATATTCTCAGCGGGGTTATCCTGATTTTCGCATGTGCAAACTTGGCGGACGTTTCCGGTGGGTAAACTTGGGGTACTCCCGTTCCCCCTGCCCTTACATCCCGCTGCTGTTCCGCCTTCACTTAATTTCATCCTCAGAGACGGTCAATAACTCGGTGTTTAGCGCGGACCAAACCTCTCAACCCAACAACTGCAAGCTTGGAGAATCGGTGAGGCCACAACGGTGTAAGTAGAAATTCGACAGTATTCAGGAGTGAGGGGAATGGAAGTCCCGCGGGAAAACCCACCGGACAAAGGCTGCGTCCGCTAGGATTCCCACGTGAAAAATCCAGGCTCGGATCCGCCGGGGGTCGAACCTGAATCACCATGAGAGTAGAATGGCTTGTTAATCCCACAGACACTGGAGCCCCATTAAAACCCAAGAGTGCAGTGCAAAAATATCTGTGCACACAAGCAAGCAAGATTGGTTTCATTTACTNGGAGCCCCATTAAAACCCAAGAGTGCAGTGCAAAAATATCTGTGCACACAAGCAAGCAAGATTGGTTTCATTTACTGTTTTTTTAGCACCAGACCAGTACTGGTAGGACTCATGGTAGCGGTATTTAGTGAGGTTAAGTTGAACAGTTTCTGAAATGGATTTATTTGCTTAATTTTACAGATGGCGTTATCTTCCCAGATGGCTGATGGATCTTCGCGGTGGAGTTGATCAGGAGGGTGTATCGCTCTCCCAATGACGAGTTGGTGTAGCAAGTGACTAAAAGTCTTCGGNGGAGCCCCATTAAAACCCAAGAGTGCAGTGCAAAAATATCTGTGCACACAAGCAAGCAAGATTGGTTTCATTTACTTTTTTTTTAGCACCAGACCAGTACTGGTAGGACTCGTGGTATCGGTATTTAGTGAGGTTCAGTTGAACAGTGTCTGAAATGGATTTATTTGCTTAATTTTACAGATGGCGTTATCTTCCCAGATGGCTGATGGATCTTTGCGGTGGAGTTGATCAGGAGGGTGTATCGCTCTCCCAATGACGAGTTGGTGTAGCAAGTGACTAAAAGTCTTCGGNTGCGGTGGAGTTGATCAGGAGGGTGTATCGCTCTCCCAATGACGAGTTGGTGTAGCAAGTGACTAAAAGTCTTCGGCACATTCCTGAAATGACAGAAATGGTGTGGGTGGTGCCATGAACTGATAAAAAAATGTTCTGAGTGACTTAGGTTATCTTAGAACCATATTACAGATTTCCTAATGCACCGGGCATCACAAACGAGGTGCTTTGTTCTCTGGCCTACTAGTAGGTTAGCTGGAGGACCACAGTGTTTATCGAAAAATGTATCTAACTTCAGCCCAAAACGGCTGAAGTGCGACAAAGCCTAGTGCAAAGAGTGCTGCGTGGAGGTGCTGAAACTGCAACGTAAGCGTCTAATATCTATTGATTGGTTGCACTCACATACAGTTGAAGCGCCTTAAGAGGTACATCACCACTGCTAAAACTGTGCACTGTGCACTCACAAAGCACGCGATCGTGTGCATGATAATTTATGCTTAAAAAATTTAAGGTAATTATACTTATTAATGTATTATTCAACATCTCCCGTGAACATGCTATTGTCACTTTTATATATTAATTAATTTTTTTCGTAACTATCTTTTGTGTTCTTTCATTATTGTTTTTATATGTTCCAGTTTGATAGTTCTTTGGTATTTTCTTTTGAAAAAAAAATCTGGTTACCACTTATTGACTTAGCAAATTTCTCAAATGAAATGAAAATTACCATTACAAAGAAATTGCATAGGCCCTCCTACATTGGGGACTGATGAACGTGTCTGCAGTGCCTGAGTAACCCAATGGCAGCTATAGATGCAGGAGATTATGGCAGCCTGGTGGCTACTACTCTCTCGGTGTCCTTGAACATAATACCAGTAGATAAGTTTCAAACTGCTTACTATCCGCCAACAGCCAAAGGAAAACTTATTTACATGGAATGAATACTCTTAAGATAATTTAGATGTCAAATTTTAATACAATGTCACAACGTTAGCTACTGGTCAGTCTTTCTTACTTTCTTCTCTTTTTCTCTTCAAGTTTCTCCCGCATTGGAAACACGTCCCATTACTCGATTTATAAATTAACAAACGTCTTCAGGATGACAGCATTTGTCATAAANCCCGCATTGGAAACACGTCCCATTACTCGATTTATAAATTAACAAACGTCTTCAGGATGACAGCATTTGTCATAAACTTTAGCAACAACCACGAGGGACAAAAATTATCCTATTTTTTTTACATCGCCAGTGTGATCTCAAAGATAAAAATCTAAGGATATATAAAAGCTAACCAGAATTTGTATAAGCAGTACTAAGTAATGACTATAATATATACCTTAATTTGTAACGAAAAATGTAAGATTACAAGAATTCTTTCAGAATAAAGATGTTCTTCCATAATGATTCATTGCGTGAAATATTGCATGTGCAATGCACATTTTCCCAGAATCAGTAATGCTCAGTTTTAACTCCACTCCAATAATCAATGCCTTTGATATTAATATATATAATTCATACAGGCTATTTTAGAAGTTTTAAGCGTTTAATATATTGAATACTTACTGTACAATAGTTTTATCTGCATTTTTTGAAGAATGCATGGAGTAAGTAATAACGAAGTATTTTTAATTTTTAAATTTTACATTCTTCATTGTATATTTAAATAATAAATTAAAGGAAAGGGCAAACAACCACACAAAACAGAATAATAAAATAGTAAATATTATTTACTCGAAATTTGTGAGAATGAAATTAAACAAAATGTTGTGCTTACAGAATTAAAATAATATATTTTCTCAAAATGCAGCCATCGCGAAATTATATATATACACATATGGAAATAAGAACAAATCCAAGACAAAAAAGGAATGAAAGAAAAAAAGCATTGGCCGACAAGAAAATTATTTCAGTTGATACGGTGTCTGCAAAGTACACAAACCATATACAGGTCGGGGCTGAATTCACCCGACAAACTTCATGAAGTGTTTCCTTATGCAAAATAAAATCGGAAATATATGGGAAAACCATATTTTAGCAAAATATCTGAGACTTAGTGAAATTAAATAACAATTCTCCGTAATTTGTTATGTTATCGGGATATTTAACCAAAGAGGAAACTCTCAATAACACTTCCCACAGTAATAAAAATAATTGATTTAGCCACTATCTTATTGTATACAACATTTTCTCCAACTGGATTTTTGAAAGAATCATACTGGTTTGTTGAGCAGTATGATCGAACCAACAAAAATGGCCCTCTTAATGCAACTGCCCAGAATTTACCGTTTCGTGTAAAATGTACCCAAAATTACGGCAGCAGCGATACACTTCCAGGCGCGTAGTCAACACCAATATTTCTTGCAGGGGATTTCATACCGATTGTCACCAGAAACAAACAGGGAGTGAGACAAGATATTTGGGCAGCTCTTAACATCGAGGTCTTGAGAGCCGATGAGGGTGAAGCGAAGTGAGTATGGTGCAGCGCCGGAATGCCGGAGCGGAGAAAACGGGATATTAAAAAAACCGCTAATCAGCGGCATCGTCCGGTACGGTTCCCACAAGCGAAAATTCGGGAGTGACCCCGCCGGGAATCGAATCCGGTTCGCCTAGGTGGGAAGCAAGTCGTGTAACCACAACATTACCACGGCCTTTCAGAAACCAACAGGAGATTACAATACTGTAAGCGTATTAACGTTTGGCTCAAGTTTTAATTAGTGAGTGTGAAATGTCCTCCGCCGTAGTCTGTGCAATGGGCACAGCAGCTTACAATACACGTATGTATGTATTATTGCCTACTAGCTAGGCACTGTATCGGTCCGGCGTGTGCGTTTTACACAAAAGCATTGAGTCCTGGGCAAATGCAACACGAGGGTCAGTTTTATTAATTAGGTCATACTGCTAAATAAGTAAGAATCAAACGTTTTTAATTCCTGATGTTAAAAATTTAATTTGCATTAAGAGGATGGCCACTCCTGCTATTTTCATTACGGGGGGAGGTATTAATGAAAGTTTGCTCTTAGATTGGAGGACACAATAAAATTATGCAATGTTCGGAGGATTGTAATTTAAATTATATTCATTTCCTATATTTTGCCGAAATACTGTTTAAAAAGACTTATGTTCATAGTGATTATATTTCCTTTATATTCAGTTTAGGTACAAACTCGCCTGTATATTTTCAACTTGATTTTGCATAAGGAATCACCTCACGAAGTTCGTCGATAAAATGAGTGTATGGAGGTGTACAAGTGTGTATTTCAAGACGAACTATTATATCTGCTGTTTAGATTATATCAATATTCCTTAATTCCTTTTCTTTTGAACTCGTGAAATGTACTACAAATATATCTATAAAAATTGTGTCATACATAAAATTAATTAATTTTTAATTGTTTCTAAAACATAAGTTTCTGCTCAAATCTAAAAATCTGTATAAGCATGTGTGTATACACACACACATTTGCAAAACAATTGATCACCATAAACGAATCACGCGAGTATAACGAAAGTTGTAACTCAGTATCGTAATAGCCCGACATGTGTAGTAGACCAGCAGCTTNAACGAATCACGCGAGTATAACGAAAGTTGTAACTCAGTATCGTAATAGCCCGACATGTGTAGTAGACCAGCAGCTTAGCAGCTTGCGGATTAGTAACGAGTGGTGTTCAGTGATGAATCACGATTTTGTCTGAATGCAGACGACCGCCGAATTCGATTCTATAGACGTCCAACCCAGCGCCGTGATCCACGTGCCATTGCAGAGCGGCAAACCTCCCTAATGAGAAGTGTCATAGAGTAGGGTGCATTTTCTACGATTCCCACTCCACCCTGGCGGTGATTGAATGAACCTTGACGGCGCGGCGATATGTCTAGGAAATTCTCCGACCATCTGTGCTCTCCTTCCTGGAGCAACTTGACAACCCCATTTTGCAGCAGGATAATACCCGGACTTACAAAGCACGGGTATGTATGGCCTGCCTTCGTGATTTCAACATGTATGCTTGGTCAGCAAGGTCCCTAGACTTCTCCCCCATAGAAAACTTTTGGGAGCAGACTGGACGGCAAATTCGGCCAGCGGCAACTACAACGCATTTGGAGGGTCANGGTCAGTTGCGCCAGTTGTAGCAGGATCTATCTCAGGAGGACATGAGACGTCTGCAAGCCACCAAGTCCGACCGTATCGCAGCCTGTCACCGTTCTACGGGTGGTGCTACACCGTACTAACTGCATCCTGTAAGTTTTGGCCCCCTGCAACATATGGTTGGTGTGGTACAACATTTTGTGGTTTTCTGTATACGTACTACCATCTTCTGTGCCTGTACTCACTTATGTGCCCCTGCGATGGCACCTTCAGTGTGATAATTTTTTTTTGCATATGAGTTTTGTATATGTTAAACATATTTGTTGGTTTGCCGAAAATAAACTTTTTCCCGAATAAATAAAGTGGACTTATTTCTTAACTCTCTAGTAATAGAAAAAATATTTCTGTACAATAACAATTTTTGTAAAATATTAAATTATATTCAATCATACGTAAGCAATCAACATCCTTACGGCAAGCTGTCGCGCACATTTCACACGCACATACTCGAGTTTTACGTACAAGAAAGTACTGTTCCCGAGGTTTTTAATATCTACATTGCGTATGGTTGATTTATAAGGATAATAATTATTATCGCCCCATGGTCTAAACCTTGACATGGTGGGGTGCTCAGTGCCCTATGAGCAAGACGTACAATCCAAGGAAGCTTAGCTTACTGGTTGATAAGAGGTGAGGGGAAGTCAACTAGTCCACAACAAGGGATAGACGGACACTGAAAACCCAGGAGATCTTAGGGCATTAAGGATGAATAGAAAAAGATCTTACTTGAGGATAGGAAGCCCTGAGGATCTTGGGGCACTAGGGAAGAATAGAAAAGAGAAGAGGAGAATATAGAATCCCTCAAAAGGGCAGAGAGTGTGCTCATAGCCTGGGAAGGCAATCTCTTTAGGGAAAAGAAATCATAAACAAATATCCCGTAGGCTTGGATACGGAGAGGTGGCATACCCACCGCCAAACTTTCCTTGCGACGGGCTAGTTACTCGTGCAGGGGAGAAGTCCATACTCGTTATTCCCAAAGACAAAAAAAAAAGGACAGGTTAATTCGATGACGACTCAGGCAAGGAAAACCGTTAAACGAAAGTACATTACGGAAAGACTGAAAGTGGCCACGTGGAACATAAGAGGACTAACAAATATGGAAGGAAAAATGCTAGAAGAATTAAAGTATTAGCAGTCCCACTTCTTACGTATGGTAGTGAGAATGGGACACTTAATAGAACAAAGAAAAGTCAAACAGAGTCTGCAGAGATGAGATTCCTAAGAAGAATATTGGGATATAGCCTAAAAGACAACATCCGTAATATTGATATCAGGGAACAATTAAAAATATTAAATTTACCAGAAAAAATATATTTCTTAAAACAACAATGGAAGTAACATATAGACAAGATCGATCAAACTAGATTGACGAAACAAGAAAGACAATATCACCAATGGAAAGACGTTTTGTTGGACGACCAATATTACGGCGGGAAGACAGTCTCTGTGACTGAACTGACTTTTAAGTATATCCATGAAGTAGAAGAAGAAGAATTAGTTTTTTCAATCCTTAAATGTAACACATTTTGACCTAAAACGTTTAAACACTGTTGTTATTAATTTTTGTCAACATACGTGATATAGCGATTATCAGAGGAAGCTTTAAATAATATCATATGTATTTTTAGCTAACTTTCCTAAAAAAAAAAAATGGCTATGAGATCACTTTCCTGTCTAAGTGTTTGTGCGTGTATGTGTGTGCACGAGTGTGTATGTCGTGTGTCCCTAAAAACATTTGAACGCAAGAAACAAATCTCACCCAACTCAGTACACATATAGGCCTAGTACTTAGTAAGGAATTCCGACTTTCATAGTTTTCGAACATGCCGGGTGCTAAGTTTCAAAATGATGGCCATGTAACAATTCAGAAGGCGAAGTTGTATATAGGGAACCACTTAGCCAATTTAAATCAAAATTTTAATTTTGACAATTCATTATATAAGTACTGAATTTAGAGATAAATATTATTGTTTGTTTGCCACATAAAAAAAAACGTTTTCACATTGTATCTCCAATTTACTCAACCAATTCTCGCCAAATTTATCTCGTAAGTAATTCGTAAATACATATGATAAGTCATGTATACGTATGCAATTTACATTATCAACGTACTAATTTTTAAAATTGCGACTATACAAATACTTTATGTTTATTTGGTAATCTGCCATGCCGTTAAGCCAATTTCGACAAAATTTTTTAAGAAGAAAGTATATATTACAAGTATCATATATGCCAAGAAGTAGTCACTCCTGTTTGCCATTTTGTAAGATAGCGCTCGCTACATGAAGAAAAAAATTGCTATGTCATATATCGGGAAACAATCCACCGATTCTTTAAAAAGAATATATATATATATAATAGTAATATCTTAAGCCATATAAATTTACATGTTTAAATTGGGCCAGAAACTTATTTTCAAAATATTTTCAATCTAAAAAGTATAGCTTAGTATGCAAAATTAATGAAGCCATGAAATTAATTTCAATTTAACTTTGTATGCTGACAGTATCTACTATAACCATCAAATTTCTATGTTCAAAGCCTCATTTCTCTGTTTTTTTGTACGATAAACTCAAAAAGAAAAGAAGAAAGTTTTTTGTCGTATTTCGGGAAACAATCAAGCTATTGCTACCAAATTTGGCGAAGAAGTTGTACTATGGCAGGCCATATAGATTTATATATAAATATATATAAATATTTAAGCTTACTTTGCTACATCTACGAAACTAGGTAAGAGATTATAACATAACTTTGAATACAGGAAGTATCGATGCAAGCATAAAATGAGCATATATAAACTCTTTTCTCCGCCATTTCGAAAGATAGCAGCACATACAAAATGAATTTTTTATGTCCTATCTCTAGAAACAATACAATAATTCCCGCCAAACATGTGCGGCTAGGCAAACTTTTCTATCGTATCTCAAAGCATATGGCTTAAGGGGGTAGTCACATATTCTCAAAATATCAACGAAAATATTTTTCCTTCGTATACAGTATGTTCCCTGCACTTTATATGATGGCAGTTTCTATGACTATCATCGAATGTGCTAATACATAACTTTTTTGTCCTACATTTATGAATTTCGTCACATGAGAAAAATGGAGGTTGTATACTATATCTCGAAGACCAACCAAACTATTCACATCAAATTTTACACAAAAGTAGTGACACGGTAGGGCTTGTAAATGTACATGTTTTACGTGGGGCAGGCCTCTTTTTTAAATTGGCGTTAGTACAAATAATTTAAATTAGTGTGTTATTGTATTACGCAGTCCAACAAAATTCAAACAATTTATTTTACTTATCAGTTTTGATAAGTCTTTTCCCAACGTTTCTGTAAAATACTTCCAGTTCAGAAAATAGAACATTTTGTCATATTTCTAAAAAACTTCCAAATAATTTCTACCAAATTTCGCGCGATAGTGCTACAGAAAACCATTTAAACCTACGTAATTTAAGTGGGGTCAGACCATGATATTGAATATTATGGCCATATAAAAATGTCATAAGTTGATCACATCTTTTAAACAATGTAACCAAATTCAACCGTAATTTGTATATTGGCAGTATCTATTAGAACCATCACATGCAAAATCTATTTTTAAGCAATTTTTTTGATGACACCATTTCTAAAATAGAATTTTTATGCCATATCTTGATAACCAATTAAACTATTTCCACTCAATTC
This sequence comes from Clitarchus hookeri, assembly GCA_002778355.1. NCBI lineage: Eukaryota > Metazoa > Arthropoda > Insecta > Phasmatodea > Phasmatidae > Clitarchus > Clitarchus hookeri. The sequence goes on along the minus strand of NQII01003149.1, from coordinate 44,439 downwards.
TTCACACAAGTAGCGCTATAGTAGGCCATGTAAACTTGCATGTTTTAAGTGGATCGGAAACTTATTTTCAAAACGACTGCCCTGTTAGTATTTCAGATTAGTAAACCCTATCATTCATAAACATTAGACTGATTACATCCGAAGTTGATGCTCTGAATCCTACCTCCGTAATGCAGTTGAATGTATGATAGCTTACGGTACGAGGTTTTCTCGGTCCGAGTCCCAGGTAAGGCACGTGTGTATTTGTAATCGTCTCACTACTATTGCAAATGTTTCTGGTACAATCTCTAGTGATATTGCTGTCAACGACACGTCAAGGCCTACCTATAATCTAAGCTGTTAAGAACGTCATTGAAAGTTATTGGCGCCTATGTAGAGGAAATTAGGCTAATTAGTTATATCAGTAATTTCCGGTTTTATATTGAGAAAATAGGCTAATTTACGAAACTCTAAGAGCTAGTGTCTGCAACTGACAATCTTGAGTGGTGGAATATAAATTTATACTTCTACCACGGATATATTTACATTCACTCTAAATGTCGCGGCACAATATTAATGATGAACACAATACTTTGAATGCAAATCAGTTTCAGTATATTATTTTTAATCTTTCAGCTATGGCAACTTGAGGAATTGTTAATGTTATTCTCTGCATTTTCTGTAAGCGTCCCTAAAATCACCCAATTATTTTTAAAAAAATTAGTTGTAAATTTAACATGAATAGGAAATGTTTGCCTATTGATTCTCTGAATGTACACATATATCATGAAACCATGTGAATATATAGTGACGAGCCAACATTTGTTCTAAGAAATTCATGTACAACAATTAAGAGCTGTGACTGGTCCTTATATTAGACAGCAACAGGCGGAGAAAACCATTTCCTAGGGAAATAACTCTTACAAATGGTTTTGTAGTCGTCAAGAAATAATTTTAGTTTTCACAAAAGGATATTGGTGCCAACTGAATATTTTTTGTCCACTACAAAAAATATCAGCTAGGTGATTACCAACAAAACGTTTTGTTATATTGTCTGGGGAAATACGTGAGACTAGTTACTGACTCTCCAGGAATCCTAAAACGTAACTAGGACAGTGGTCAGAATTTTTGTGAACTCTAAATAATGAATATAGTACACTTATGATGGGAAAATTGCACACTGTTAGAATATTTACCATAACAAGCTCTAAGTTATGTGGTGGAACAGGTTTCTACATTGTCATTCGAGGGTTGATTTACATTTCTGCTAAGTTTTGTGCAGCTGGAGTTTGCGTCTAATCACATCTCACTGAGATTTTCTGTTATCCACAAATAATAATTATATATATACACACACATATTTAATATATATACATACACATATTTAATATGTATATGTACATATTTAATATATGTTGACAAAAGAAATTTTCGACCTCCTTATACAAAATTAATTTCATATATGCTCAAGTATTTCTTACGGTACAACGTTTTACCAAAAGATGAGTCAAATATACTCGGAGAAAATAATTTAAATGTCACCGATCGTACAACAAAAAACCAACCTAAATTTTCAGATACGAAATCAACGTTTGGGTAAAACGAAATTATTTTCTTGATCAAATATACCTAAGTTTTAAAAATAAAATGAGAAATGCTATTTAAATATAATGCGTTATTTTTCTTCATTCTCACATTATTTACACAAAGCGATGTCATTATGTAATAAAGAAAAGGTTTTGCTGAAATCAAAAGAATTTGTTTGGTGCAATCAAATGAATGGTTCGTATATGTGGAATTAAATATGTTATTATTGAAACCAAATTATTTTGTTGCTCTTGTTTGGTTGCCCCAAACGGTATAATTAGGTCGGTGCAACTAAATATTGGTTTGTTTCGGTTAATATATAAATATTTGATTCCGAATGAGATTCGAATCTACACCACTTGGGCCCGAGCGCTGGCACGCAATAAGCTCAGTTAAAGTACCCACTGAAAGTTTAAGAACCACTTTAATTACATATATAATCAAATACTGGACAATGTGCGTAAATATATATCTCAAGTTTTACACCTTTACTTTTAGTGTCCTGTTTAAACTATTTTATTAGGATTTTTACACCATAATTAAGCATCAATAAATGCACCAACAAGCACTGTTACTAATCTTATTGTCACAAAAATTACAAACAAACTCTTGAGCTATGTTTTTGAATGAAGGCAATCAGACGAATGGCCAAGAAAAAAATATAAGCATTTGATTCAACTAAATCTCTGGTTGGCAGTCTAATATTTTTTGCGCTTAACACAGAGGATTTGTTAATTCATGCTTGAATTTTGTTAGGTCAACAAAATTGTTGTTTTTCTTTTCCATTTTTTTTATTCAGCAAATTATTTTATTCGGTAAACTAAATATACAAATATATTTTACCCATTACAAACAAGCACTTTATTGGCTGTAACAAACGTTTCTGTCAGTGTACGGGTTAATTGACATATTTTATATGTATTGGTTTCTAATTTTTCCATATGGCGATTGTAATTAGCCTACTAAAAAAGTCATACAAATGGAAATAAAAGCAGTTTATCAACAATAAAAACACAATTTTCATCCACATATTTCCTGCAAATCACACATTATGCACCGCACAGAGGCAGCAAGGAACGATAAATGCTCCCAACGACAACCAAAATATTCAGCGAAGTAGCAGGGTTAAGCAATCGTGAAATTGTGCAGACATTGTAGTTTTTGTCCTACTTTCCGAAGGAAATAATGGCTTATGATATCACTTTTTTGTTTGTGTGACTTTGTTTGTGTATGCATGTATGAAAATGTTTGTTTGTACGTGTGTGTGTCACTCCTTTAAATTTTTGAACGCTAAACCGATTTTTACTAAACTCGATACATATGTAGTACTTAGTAAGACACCTGACTATTATAGTTTTAAACCACCGACAACACTTATTTTCAAAATGGAGGCCATTTACTTATATTTATAGTGTTATGGCATATCTCGGGAACCATTTAACAGATTCAAAACTAGATTTTGTATGCTGGCGGAGCATCATGTAAGCATTTAATTTTGAAATTGATATTGTTGTTAGAAAGCCATTTTGTAAGATAGCACTAATTTAAAAATAAAATTAAGATTTTACATTTTATCTCGAAAACTATCAAAGCAATTCTCACCCAATTTGGCATGCATGTAACACTATTACATACAAGATAAAGGTAAGACATTGAATTTTATTATGTGCTTAGTTAAAAAATGGCGGTTAAACAAATGTTTTGGGTTTATTTAGAATATTTACTATAACATTGAACCAATTTCGACCAAATTTTGTATGCAGAAAGAATCTATTACAAGCATCATACATGCAAAACATAATCACTTTTGTCAGCCATTTTTTAAGATAGTGCCTCATGAATAAATAAAGTTATATAGCATATCTCGGTTAACAATAAATCAATTCGTACCAAATTTGGCAAACACGTAATACTGCAGTAGATGATGTTAAATAATATATTTCAGGTATGTCAGACACTTATTTTCGAAATAGCTGTCAAATAATCACTCTATCTTAGTATGTTATATCGTCGAAACCATATAATCAATTCCAACTTATATTTGTATGCTGGCAGTAGATATTACAACAATAAACTCTCTCTACACGAAGTATATTTTTTTTCGCCATTTTGTAAGATATAACCATACAAAAAATATCGTTTTTATGTCACATCTTTTGAAACAATTGACCGGTTCCTACCAAATTTGGCACACATGTAGTACTGTGACAGATTATATAAATCTGTGTGTGTTTTAAGTATGTTAGGCACTTATTTTCAAAATAGCGGCCACATAGGCATCTTATAATTTATCGTTGAAACTATGTAATCAATTCCAGCGTAATTTTGTATGCTAGCAGTATGTATTACAACTATCAAATGCGTACACACGAAGCATCATTTGTCTGCCATTTTGAAATATATACCACATGGAAAAATTTAGTCTTTATGTAATGTCTCGGAAAACAATCGACAGATACCTACGAAATTTGGCAAACAATTCGCACTGCGGCATGTGGTGTAAACTGCTATGTTTTAAGTAGTTCACGCACTTATTTTCAAAATGGTGGTTATATAATTATTTTAGCTCAGTATCTCTTACAAACGAAACAAATTCCAACTTAACTTTGTATGCTGGCAGTATCAATCACAACCATAAAATATATTAATGCAGAGCCACATTCCTCTGTAATTTTGTTGGTTAACTCCACAATAAAAATTGAGTTTTTATATCATATATCGCGAAACTTTCAGGCCATTCTTAACAAATTTTGCGAAGGAGTTTTATTGTAGTAGGCTAAAAACTACATATATTTTAAGTGTGACAGACACTTATTTTCATAATATCCACTTTAAAAACAATTTTAGCTTAGTGTGATGTATATACGAAACAACGTAATCGATTTTACCTTAAATTGTATACTGGAAGTATACAATCATCGAATTTGCTAGTACATAACTGTTTTTTCTCCATTTATGAAGACCGTCATATGAAATATGTGGAGGTTTTATGCCATATCTCAGGGACCAATCAACCGATTTTCACCAAATTCTTCACACAAGTAGCACTATGGTAGTCCATGTATATTTACTTGTTTTAAGTGTCTCAGTCACTTATTTAAAAAAAATGGCCCTACAAATGTTTTAGGAGAGTAAACCTTATCATTCGAATCATTAGACTGAATAAATTTTAAGTTCATGATCGAATCCGACCTCCATAATCCAGTTGATTATACACTAGCTTGTGGTACGAGGTTTTCTGAGTTCGATTGCAGAGTAAGGCAAGTAAGTATTTGTCATTTTCTCACTATTGTTATATATATTTCTGGTTTCATCTTTAATGATATTGCTTTCAATGAGACAAGTCATGCCTACCAACTCAGCTTTTAATAAATTACATATAAATTAATAGGAACCATGTTGAGGAAAGTAGGCTCATTAGTAATATCAGCAACTTCTTGTTTATCTTTTGATTGCTAGTTTCACTTTGGTAAAAATATTTCATAGAGATGAACTTTGTTCAAAGGCAATGTATATATTTTATTCTGTGAAACTCTATAATTATATCAAAGAAGTTGAGATATATTGACTTCATGTAATAGTGGTGGGAGATTGTGTGAATTAGTTGGCTGTATGTAGGGTTTCGGTAGAAAGCTTCTGTTTACTTAAATTTTTCAAATGACAACAACTAGCAAGTTGTTCTTGCTTTGTGTTCTTCATTTCTGAGGCCTTAGCTTTTTTCATCGCTATACATTATTCCATATTTTATATCGTCCATGTGATTGGAGTAAAATTGCAAGTACCGTGCTGTGTGTACTTACAATTTGTGGAAATTTCGTTGATCATTTTCTTATAACGGGAAAAGAGAAGTTGGACACTGTTTGCCTTCAACTTCGTAGTTAAGCTCTATACTGAGCCTGTGATAATGGAGAAATTAACGTTTGCTTGAATTTTAGTCAATGTATTTAATCTGTAAATGGAAGGCTGCAAACGCATGATGAGGGTGCGACAGGAAAAAAATTCGGTAGATGCGCATCAATACATTGCCACAAAGCATACATTGACAGATTCTCTCACTTTTTAAAGAGGAAAAGTTCACTGACCTACTCCAAGGAGGACCCTTCTGAATGAGCCAAGTTATGTGATCCCAGCTACCAGCATACCGGAATGCCATGTTTCAGGGTCAAAAGTCAATGACTGGGTTTTATGTAACACATCTGTGCACCCACGTTAAATTCCATCTGGAACCTCCTGATTGCAGTGGGTATCGAGCCATTTCTGTACCAACTAGAAGCTCAGATAGTTGGGCTCGAATCCTCGACCANCTCCTGATTGCAGTGGGTATCGAGCCATTTCTGTACCAACTAGAAGCTCAGATAGTTGGGCTCGAATCCTCGACCACGTAGCCTCCTCTCTTACGAGCAATGTGGCTGTAAGTACTCTAGCCAATGTGCTGGAGTCATGTAACTAAAAGTTANCGTAGCCTCCTCTCTTACGAGCAATGTGGCTGTAAGTACTCTAGCCAATGTGCTGGAGTCATGTAACTAAAAGTTACTATAGTTTTTTAGAAAAAAATAATGCATATAAACAATGGCTTCCATGCAAAGGAAACGGCACATTCTTCAAGTTGTCTTTTCTGTTGGTGTTTAACTGCAAAATATCTCCGAGTACCCGTATGAGAGAGAGATCGACGCTGATTAAAATTGTGATTAAAACTCGCTGGTGCTTCAGTAGCTTTGAACACTTTGACTTGCCCAAGTGCGAAGTATTCACTAATATTATTTCGCATATAGTTTCAGGAACGGAAACTCGAGTCTCTCGTTGGTTTTTCGCCAGCCTTACCGTGTTCGTTTACGAAGATCCTATTAGCAGGAAAATGTTTTCGGCAGTGTTTTGTACGTGGACATTACCGCTGTTACTCTTGGAGTATTCCCATTGAATCCCCCTTCTCCATTCCACCAATGCCCTATTTTTACCTCATCTTTTCTTACGCTATGTTTAAGCTGGCCAATAATGGTATAACATTTCCGACTGTTAGGTAGTGTACGTCAATTCGCTTTAGTCACATCTCCATCAAAGTAGTACATGTTGATCTTGCCCTTCAGTTTATTTTCATTGACTTTTTCATAGTGGTTTCGGTAACCCAGCTTTCTTCAGTCCCATGAAATTGTTTGAGACAAGTAACGTACAAAAAGTAAGCACTAAAACTCTAGGCTGCAAGATTTTCTAGCATCATGGCGTCTACAGTATTGGTTTCTCTGAAATTGTTTACGAGGCATATTATTTATATGTTCTCTCTTTAAGTTAAGATTTTTATGGAATACTAGATNCGATTAGCAGGAAAAAGTTTTCGGCAGTGTTTTGTACGTGGACATTACCGCTGTTACTCTTGGAGTATTCCCATTGAATCCCCCTTATCCATTCCACCAATGCCCTATTTTTACCTCATCTTTTCTTACGCTATGTTTAAGCTGGCCAATAATGGTATAACATTTCCGACTGTTAGGTAGTGTACGTGAATTCGCTTTAGTCACATCTCCATCAAAGTAGTACATGTTGACCTTGCCCTTCAGTTTATTTTCATTGACTTTTTCATAGTGGTTTCGGTAACCCAGCTTTCTTCAGTCCCATGAAATTGTTTGAGACAAGTAACGTACAAAAAGTAAGCACTAAAACTCTAGGCTGCAAGATTTTCTAGCATCATGGCGTCTACAGTATTGGTTTCTCTGAAATTGTTTNACCTTGCCCTTCAGTTTATTTTCATTGACTTTTTCATAGTGGTTCCGGTAACCCAGCTTTCTTCAGTCCCATGAAATTGTTTGAGACAGGTAACGTACAAAAAGTAAGCACTAAAACTCTAGGCTGCAAGATTTTCTAGCATCATGGCGTCTACAGTATTGGTTTCTCTGAAATTGTTTACGAGGCATATTATTTATATGTTCTCTCTTTAAGTTAAGATTTTTATGGAATACTAGATATGTTAAAATGTTTTCATTTTTTTTCAAGCCTTTAATATTTTTCACTGATTCATCAAACAGTCCTTAGCAAAAGTTTTGAAATTCTGTTCTTATTAGGTGGATTAGTGCAGAAATTAACATTTTTGGTTTGAAGGCAACTCTGCTAACACTTACTATTTTATTTTTTTGTTATCCCGCATNTCATTTTTTTTCAAGCCTTTAATATTTTTCACTGATTCATTAAACAGTCCTTAGAAAAAGTTTTGAAATTCTGTTCTTATTAGGTGGATGAGTGCAGAAATTAACATTTTTGGTTTGAAGGCAACTCTGCTAACACTTACTATTTTATTTTTTTGTTATCCTGCATTCCTGTTCTATGCGACGTATAAGGTTGTCGCAAGACATGTATTCTTACAATTGTTTGCGAAAATGTTCTTATGGCACCTTTTTAACTTCACTCCAAGTGGCCCTGATGAGAAAATATTTTCTTACTTGATACAGGAAATGATAAAGATCGTTGGGCAATGTAAGGTTTGGCACATTTTGTAGACTTTGGGTATATTACAGAATTTGGTTTTAGAACTGCAAATGTGTTTTGTTTTACACGTGACTGAGACTCGCTGAACACCATTAAATAGAACTCGTCTTCCAATTACCTCTTAGGTTTTTGTAAATTAGTGAAGAGTTTTACAAATTATTAATTAGTATTAATATATTATTAGCAAAACATTCAAAAGTCACGAAGTTTGGGTCATAAATTTATTGCGTACACTGGAACTAACGTATAGGTATGTAGACACTTTCAGCTAGGAAACATAAGGTGGGTATATTTAATGCCTGTTAAAATACGTCCTGTATCACAAATGGTTCGTTTAAGTTATGATACAGACTCGTTGTAGCTTATATCAAAACTGATTTATGAAAAAACGGAATTTGGTTTAGCGATTATGTACGTGAACTTTACTGGTCCTGAAGTTTCTTGTTGAGTGGCTTTATTCGTAGTTAGAATATTTGTCCCTCCAATTCGACTCGGTTCTGTAATTGCTTAGATGGTGAAACACTTGTGGCTAAAAAACAAACAGTTTAATGAAATTACATATTTCAATTTTGGTCCTTTTTATTAAGTCACTGTTCTACCCTATTCTTAAAACTATTTTCGTTCACTTATATAGTGTAATATCAACTGCGAGAAATATTTTATAAGAATAATTTAAATGACTTTAAAGAATATTTACAGTTAATATTAAGTTCTTCAGCTGTCCGGTTATTATTGTTTGTTTACAGTATTACAGCACTCAACTCCGCCAGAACAGAAATTTTTGAAATGTTTCAAAGACTTATTTCTGCGGTAAATATTTTTATAGCGTATGCCCTCTTATAATTATCATTGTAATTGGAGCCTATATTTAACGTTTTCTAGTTATAAATCATTAACAATTTTTAATGGACTGCAAAACGTAAAACTAATGGTTCTTAAAATAAAAAATTTTTATTATTTGAAGGTTTGCGAACACTAAAACGCGTAAGTGACGTGAAAAAAAAAGCCAAGGAGTTAAATACAAATAACAACACACGAATAAAATATATCAAGATCTTCTGATGTTCATAATTTTTTACTATCAAGAAAGTTTTGATCTTGCAGAATATTCCACAAGTTTTAATTTTTAGGAGATTTAGAAATAATTTATTCATAAAAAATAACATTTGAAAGATAGAGCGCTTTAAAGCTGGTTAATAAATTATTTACTTAATTCATTTTACTTTATGTCTTGTCTGTGTGTGATAGCGAGTTAATTGCGCCCGCGTGCTCACTTTTTAAAGAGAGGAATGAATAACATTTATTTTCAATATTTTCGTGCACTCAACTGGCAGCTATTTAAAAGCGTCAATTTTTTGTTTTTGAAAAAATTAAAACGTGCCGTTTATTCGTGTGAGCAGCCTATATGGGCTTCAGATGATATGAAATGGAAGTTCTGAGACATATAGCCTATAGAAACCCCTTCATCACAAGCCATTGTCCTCTTTTCAAAATGTAATATTTGATAAGGTGCTAACAAGATGACTGCATTTAACATGCTACAAGTTTTCCACCAGTAAATTGATTTGGCCACAGCTAAAGTCTTTTACCTGAACGCATCAAAAGAAGAGAAAAGTGCTAAGTTCAGATGTTTACGTCCATGTGCCACGATACAAAGTTCTGCGATATTTACTATCCAGGCTGTAAGCAAGCAGTACGGAGGTTTCTTTGGTATAACCTGTCACACGACACTTGCTGCTTCAATAGAAAATGCGAGAACATTTATTTTGATTTTATTTCTGTAAAAGTAGCTTCAGGATGGAGTTCAAAATAATCTGTAACATTCCGTAATGCACTGAGGGTTGGTAATTTGATAAAATACTTGGAAATTTTTCGTATGAAATAAATCAGATGTTTACTGTAATTTCCACATAACGCTATTATGGTATCATTAGGCCGCACACTCGCAGTTTTCTATTTACATGACAACTATGCTCACTCTGGGCTGAGGGCCCTCTCACTCTCCGACTGACTTAAATTTACACCTTGAGGGGCACATTCCACAGAAAATTGCACAGGACTTATTACAAAAATTCCATGAAAATCCATACCAGCGGCCATGCAAATTTCCATGGAATCTTCTATCTTGGCGCATGGGATTTAGTGTGGAGGTGATATAGCACAAAATGCATTTGACAGCATCAGCCTTTACAATACGCTGAGTATCTGCTTCTTTTAAAATAAACAAACCTCTAGATCTATAAAATACTTAACGTGAAAAAAAGTCACTCAAAGGACTACTAACGCTTTGTAGAAGATCGGATTCCACCTCCTAATATGTTAAATGTTACTGCAATTCTTCGAAATACGTACCCTGAAGTCTACTATGCAGTAGCCACGTATAGTAATAAGGATCTTGGTTGCAATCTTTCAGCGTCTGGGAGCATATTACGGATGTAGCGGTGAGCACGCATGTCATCTCCCCGATATGCATACTTGACAATAATATCTTAAATATCTGAATTTCGCCATAAATAGCTCTTTTTATCTTCTAAACAAAATTGCATCATACACTCACACCNAATTGCACAGGACTTATTACAAAAATTCCATAAAAATCCATACCAGCGGCCATGCAAATTTCCATGGAATCTTCTATCTTGGCGCATGGTATTTAGTGTGGAGGTGATATAGCACAAAATGCATTTGACAGCATCAGCCTTTACAATCCGCTGAGTATCTGCTTCTTTTAAAATAAACAAACCTCTAGATCTATAAAATACTTAACGTGAAAAAAAGTCACTCAAAGGACTACTAACGCTTTGTAGAAGATCGGATTCCACCTCCTAATATGTTAAATGTTACTGCAATTCTTCGAAATACGTACCCTGAAGTCTACTATGCAGTAGCCACGTATAGTAATAAGGATCTTGGTTGCAATCTTTCAGCGTCTGGGAGCATATTACGGATGTAGCGGTGAGCACGCATGTCACCTCCCCGATATGCATACTTGACAATAATATCTTAAATATCTGAATTTCGCCATAAATAGCTCTTTTTATCTTCTAAACAAAATTGCATCATACACTCACACCGAAGATCTTAAATTGCGTATCCAAGGTTCTATATGGCTGGCTGTTAGTTATTTCACATATTAGAAAAATATTTCGTTGCTCTCAGACTATTGTAATATTAGCACATTTATGTTATATAGACGCCCTTGTTGTATGACATTTTAAGCTCTATACGGCACATCATATGCACTTATGTAGACAAGCTAGTTACCTTAAGCACTCCTCCTCTTTTCCACTTTTTTATTAATTTTTTTTTGTGAATTTTGGTGTTACACGATTGCCTAGTAAGGAGGGAGGAACTGAAACAAGAGATAGACAGAGATCAGCAAGAAATGCACATGTACCTACGAAATTAGGTTCGTCCGTTTATGTAACCTTTTGCGTATAATACTATAAATCAATCCGAGATAACACCTGTTTTGGAATTTTTATCAGTTCTTATGTACAGAAAATGATTTTTTGTAAGGAGGAATAAATAATGTACGTAGTATCATTTCATCCGCTACTTTAAAGCTAAATAAAGAGTAAATGTAAAATACGGCTATGCTGTCCTACGATGGTGAAATAAATGTTTTAGCTGTAGGTACAGTTCGTGACTCTCGGGTGAAAACTAAAGAAATTTCAACATGAATTTGTTGTTCAGTGAGCCAGCAGAAATGAGAGTGCCATGCTCCTGAATTCAGAATATATGAAGAAAAAAAATAGAATAAGAAAACCTACTTACTTATTTAAGATACGCCAAAGAAACCGACATAACTAAACGTAATTTTTTATTGTAAATGATTTAAGGTAAAAAAAAAATTCACAACAACACGTCTGTCTGGAGTAAGGATTGTGTAATCGTTCAACCGTACGTTTAACATTCGTGCTTGTGTTACCACAATTCTTGGCAGGAACGCAACACCAGTAACTAAGTATAAAATCCTTTTTTTATTTTTTTTTATTTTGTTTCCTTTCGGGAAGCTGCACTCCGCCATATGGGAAAAATTCGAAACATCTGGTTTCATTACTAGCCACTTCAAGCAATAACCGTAACATATGAATTCCCTTAATGTTGCAGTGCCATGCGCAAAAGACGTATCTCCTCGCAAAATTGTATAACCAGTTTGACGGGTCCAATCAACTATAATTACGCCAACCTGTACGATACCATCAGCTTTACATTTGAATAATTTCAAGGTGCATACTTACGCTATTATGTTATAACAGTAATCAGGGTGATGCAACTATTTACAAGCTAGAATTTATAGGGAGTTCGATACTGGTTAGTTGACACGTCGAAACATAATCATTGATATTAGCGTCAACTAAAATTAAGGTACAGCAAATTTAACATTGCACGGGCACTTGAGAGCAAGTTAAAGCTCCTTGAAGACGAAAGTATTGTTACAACATTGAAAATATTTTCCATTCAAATAATATTTTCGAGCGTTACATTGTCTCGTAACGTCCATTTTAGGTGTACTTATTAAGATACCGTACTAAATTCAATAGCAAAGACCTACAATTGATATATAAGTGTCTTTATTGGGTGAAATGTCGATTATAAACATTTAGGCTGCATGAAATTACACGTAATATAGTTTTACTTCAAGAATTTGTTTTGTTTAAGATTATTAAGTATGTTTGGTTTAAAAATTCTAATTTGAGCCTGGTCACACCCCTACTCGCGGGTCGCTAAGGTGTATGTAGTCTTCGGATGGCAAAGCTTCTGGTTCGGATCCCGTGTGGGGTAAGATAACAACCCTCCCGCGGTTCCTAATAAGCACAACAGCCTAAAATCATTGCTGTTGATAAGTAATAAAATATTATTATCGAACTGACGCAAGCAATACTGGTTCACTTTTCATTGCTGCATAAAACATATCCAGTGCACTAAGTACTCAGTGACTTATGAAAACCTCAGCGAAAGTGGCTTAGCTGATATCAAGAACTCGTTTCCTGTAAAACATGCACTGTTGCTACTCCTTTTGAGAAGAGAAGAAAAACTGCAGGTTCATAATCAATTTTAAAGCTAATCCAGCTTTTTTTGATAATNAATATTATTATCGAACTGACGCAAGCAATACTGGTTCACTTTTCATTGCTGCATAAAACATATCTTGTGCACTAAGTACTCAGTGACTTATGAAAACCTCAGCGAAAGTGGCTTAGCTGATATCAAGAACTCGTTTCCTGTAAAACATGCACTGTTACTACTCCTTTTGAGAAGAGAAGAAAAACTGCAGGTTCATAATCAATTTTAAAGCTAATCCAGCTTTTTTTGATAATTAATCTAAATAACTCTTACAGTACAGTGTACGCAGCTCTAAGACAAGGATGAGAGAAGTTTATTTCGGTGCGACCATACGTAAGGATTAAACGTCATTTCCTCGCTCGACAGCAGTGGCACGCCAGCCTTGCGGCACGGCGAGCTTGCCTGGACACTGATTGTTGGTACAAGCTACACCTGTACTGGGCCTTCGCGGTGACGTGAGCGTATATCAGAGGCTCGGAGGCCACAGCCACCTGACCTTCGCCACTGCTGTGGCAGCACGGGTCCTGCCTGTGTGTTCCATACAACGGCAATTGTCGTCGGTCGTTGTGCTCGCGGTTGTTGTTGTCATTTGTGAAAGAAAACCGGGTTGGGAAAAGGTTCGAGACAGTATCGGATGGTTAGTGTTCATGTGGTGCGCAACACACTACTGTGGGACGTCCCCCCGTCGTCCTTGGTCATTCCGTGCGCGTCAACCGACGCGAAACTCCAGTTATAGTCACACGCGCACGCTCTCTTCATGCTCCATTTATCTAGCAGGAACTTGTAAGTGCCACCTTCGCGAAATGTTTCACATATCAGTTTTACTATGTTATGATTTTAATTTTTGTACTGGGGACTACGGTGTTAATATTTAAACTGAAGTTAATTATGAAAGCAGAACATATATATTTATTATTATTATTAGATGCAATAAGTATAAGCTATTGGCGAGGGATGTCCTAATCAATATATGACTAACCTGAATGATACAGTCGCCGTAGGCTGAATTTTTAGCCGGAAGGCGACAAGTGGCACGCCAAGCTGCATCTTGAGGGCTTCATCTCGGCGTAGGTCCACAGAAAGACAGATTGGCAGACGGACCCCGTAAAAAGTGTTGCCAAGTATTATATGGTTTTTGGTGGCGTAACTGTGCCAAATACTGTGCCGCCAGGAGGGGAGCTCCGCTGGTGCTTCGCTGATATGTTTTATAAACTATTATTGTAGTACTGTATTTTAAATTCTTCGCCTGGCCTGGATACCGAAGCGTCACTCCAGTTCACTAGGCTTATCAGCCTTGACTGAATCATAAAAACGATAACATTGTGAATACGCGTGGCGTTGCACAAAATATTAATAACATTATTTATTCAGGATTTAAATATATATAAGGAATATGGAACAGAAATATAATAAGGAATATGGAACGTCCATTTCAACGAACTTCGAGTACATTTTCCTGGACTTGGAGGGGGAAAACCACTTTTCTGCACGGCCGTTCGGCACCAAGCTCGTGGACATCCCAATGCGACTCAGGCGCAACCGCACGGCAAACACTCTAGATATTGCATGAAACATTTGTGTAACTTGCTCTCCCTCAGACTTTGCAATGCCGTGGAAGGAGGAGGAACTGCTCGAAGGCTAGGGGACCCGCAAATTTCGACTGATTGTGTGTGCATCTCTTTTTAATGCGCGTAGAGTAAAAAACATGACCCACAAAGCGAAGAGCAGATTACCTACTACGTTGCCAACATTGTGTTCTCATTTCTGATTCCCCTAATCCCCTAGCGTTTACTGACGGCAGAATTATCTGCTGATATTATACGATAAACGCATTCGAATTGAAATAGAACATAATCAAAGGGTTAACATTACAATGTTTAATAAAATGTTTTGAGGAATATTTTTGATTTTTTAAAACAACATTATGACCATCCTTTTAGTTTTGTACTAGTTGACGTTTGAGTGCAGCTTTATTCCCTCAATTAATGTTTTATTTTTGCATTTTGCTCATTCAATTTAAATACTTCAGTTTGCATTAGGTTATAGAAAATGTTTTATCATTAAATAAATTTCATTTTCATTCCATTCTAATAAAAAACATAAAAATAAATTAATACAATTTTGTGCAAAGAAAAAATTAGTATTTAGTGGAGGATGGCCCAAAATACATTTTTCTGGGTGGAGGGGGGGGAGCAACTAATAAAGTTCCTCCAGCGCCAAGAAAGTCATCCACTTATGTCCTACGAAAGTTGTTTTAGTAAGGTCTCGTTCGCACTCAACGTCTAACAGGATGCATAAACAGTTAACAGATCAGCTGCGAATGCCCCGTCAGGTATAAACCTTCAAGGAGAAACGCTATAAAGAGTGTTGCAAAGTTGCATTTCAATACTTCGGGGAAATATTCCTCACATCTGGGGGAAGAAAAGACATTATATGAACATAGGTCCTTAAACGCTTCGTTTCTTTACTACAGCTAGTAATAAATAATGTACGGTGTATGGTGCGCGGGCTGGCTCATGTTACTGTGGATTACCATTGCGGCTATAATTGGCAAGCCCTATACCTTGGCCACCGAGGAACCCTAATTTGAATCCACTATACTTTTGGGGGGGGGGGGGCATTTAAAAACACTTGTGTATGCAACCCCAGTGGACGATGTGGAAACCCTTCGTAACCGTTTTGTGGCAGACTGCGAAACAATCAGGAATTCTCCAGGGATTCATCAACGCATCCGGGAGTCCATGCAATGGCGGGTTGATGCATGTGTTCGTGCTGATCGAGGGCAATTTGAACATTTAATTTAGTCTGTAATGCGCCGACGATAAGCTTTCGCACATGTGTAGCTAATTTATCTGTAGCTCTATATGTTCTATGGTGTAGTGTTGTGGTGTGCGGTGTCGTGTACCTTGTAAACGAACGCTGCGATAGCATTCCACGATATCATGATCTAACCCGTGGGCCATATCCTATACGTTATGTATTAAGAGCTGTAGTAATGAAACGAAGCATTTGCGGACCTATGTTCCTATGATTATTTTTGTTCCTCCAGATAAGATGAATGTTTCCCCAAGGTATTGAAATTTTTCAACATACTGAATAAAAACCTAAGGTATAGGCTATTCACAGTAAAGATCAAAGGGAGCAATTCGTCAGGCCCTCCTACCAGTTAAGTAACCAATAAATTATATTTTAATGTGGCCTCAGACGTTAACTTTTGGAGGCTAGAAACGTATACACCGTGTTTATTATAGTCAAAAGGCAATTTTTACATTACCATTTGACGGAAGGATACAAATAAGCTGAATGGGACTTTTTAGCACTACCATTTAAAGTGCACACTTTACCGTAAATAGTCCATATAGGTGGATGATGGGAAGGACAGTACACTGCGAATACTGCGTACGAAATCACGAGCACAGCATGGCCTCGGTGGGAATAGGAGAGCGATTATGCGGGCAAGTGGATGGGAGCGGCTTTTTGAATGAGGGGGAGGGAGGAAGAGGGCGGGGGCGAGC
>NQII01003149.1:0-27799 GCA_002778355.1 Clitarchus hookeri | reverse complement strand
CCCGCCACTTTCTCCCGCGCAAGTTTCCCACGCTCGGCCGCTGCCGGAGTGTGTGCATGCGGAGGCTGACCCTATTCCTCCCCCCTCCCTCGCTTGTGGAGGACACCGACCGCTGACCCTCCCTCCCTACACCACGGCCCGTGGACACTGCCCCCGCACGATAATTGGCCGCCGCCAGTCATTACGGTCCCTCGCTGCTGGAAGCCGCCGTCAGATGGCGATGGTGTCTTGCTTCATCCTTATAGACAGGGACCTGGAGCGGAGAGTGGACAGATTGAGAGCCGAAAAGGGTGAACTGAAGTGAGTATGGAGCAGCGCTGGAATGCAAGGGTGGGGGAAACGGGATATCCCCGAGAAAACCAGCACGATTCCCACGTGCGAAAAATCCTTCAGCGACCTTGCCGGGAATCGAACCTCGTTCGCCTAGGCGAGAGGTGAGTAGTCTGACCTCTACACAATTGCGGCCCCCACAGGGTCCTGGGAAAATTCACAGATTAATTTCAAGACAAGGTGGAATTGAAACACTTGCGCGTACGTGTAAATTTTGCAATTGGTCAATGTACTAATTGGCACCTCTTGGAGAACCCTGAGCCAACAATAAACTAGCAACATTATTGCAGGTCCAATCATCGCCTCCCTCTAGCAGCCAGCAGNTGGAGAACCCTGAGCCAACAATAAACTAGCAACATTATTGCAGGTCCAATCATCGCCTCCCTCTAGCAGCCAGCAGCCAATGGTCACCTGTTATAGGCTCTTCACGGTAAACTGAGCACTTCGGAAAGCTCTGCTTAAGATCTACTTGTATTCACTTTATGTATTCTTCCACTATGTGCAATATTATCACTACCATGGGCCTATTTTTCACACGACGGTAAAGTAAAAATGTTAAATCATTAGAAAGTTAAATACTTTTCAAAATTGTTCATCATTGCAGTACATCTATGTACTTAAAAAAATAGAAAGCAATAAAAATAATTTCAATATTCACAAATGTTTATTTAAATCTTTTTAGTCAAAGTTAAGAAAATGAGCAAGTTTCCTCCCTCGCTACCAGCGCGTGTTAGACAGTGTGCCCGTAAAATATTTGCAGGTAGGTTCAGTAACATTTACAAACATTGATTTCAGAAGTTCGCAGTTAACATTGAACAGCCTATTCACTTTACTGTACATAATAATGTGAAGTCTAGCCTACACATCATTGAACACGCAAATTTTCAGGTCTTCACTTGCTGTTCACGGTAAACTTTTGAAAGCCCTCTAAAGGATCCACATCTCTGCTAATATGTATCGTTCCGCCCTATTGAAATATAGCATTGCCACTGGCCTCATCGCTTTCTTCATGCGACATCCTAGTGAAATCGTGAAATTGNCGCCCTATTGAAATATAGCATTGCCACTGGCCTCATCGCTTTCTTCATGCGACATCCTAGTGAAATCGTGAAATTGTTAGGAATATAAATGTGTTACTAAATATGCAATTACGCCTTGCATTCCGTATAAAACAGGAAATTTTAATTTAAACTCGCAATAAACACTGAGACTTAGGGCTATGTCAATTATTTCGCTGCCNCGCCCTATTGAAATATAGCATTGCCACTGGCCTCATCGCTTTCTTCATGCGACATCCTAGTGAAATCGTGAAATTGGTAGGAATATAAATGTGTTACTAAATATGCAATTACGCCTTGCATTCAGTATAAAACAGGAAATTTTAATTTAAACTCGCAATAAACACTGAGACTTAGGGCTATGTCAATTATTTCGCTGCCAACTTAAGTATAAGTCTGCATAGGGAGGCCACTTTCTTTTCCAAAGGTTGGTTTTAAAAGTGATTACTTTACCGTTGACAGCCTGTACCGCCATGTACTACTACACCCTACACACGTGACTCTGTTACTGNAGCTTAAGTATAAGTCTGCATAGGGAGGCCACTTTCTTTTCCAAAGGTTGGTTTTAAAAGTGATTACTTTACCGTTGACAGCCTGTACTGCCATGTACTACTACACCCTACACACGTGACTCTGTTACTGTTTGCATGTGTTACTGTCGACCCTAGTTTTTAATNTGCCATGTACTACTACACCCTACACACGTGACTCTGTTACTGTTTGCATGTGTTACTGTCGACCCTAGTTTTTAATGTACACGTACTGTTATACGGTTACGTATCTTCTGGGCGTGACCAGGCTCGTTATATGTAGAGATCCTATGATTTTACGTTATACCACGCCAGCAAGCTAGACTCGACAGTCATCTACACACTCGAGCAAAAGTCACTTGCTTATTGGCTGCTGCGACAGACCAAACTAGTCTTCCTGTTTATCGCGGCAACTCGGAATGAAGCTACAAGAGTGCTGAATGTTTAGTATTGTTTACGAGTCTCACAGTACGTGTCGGATGAACGGTGGTCCAACTTCTCGAGTGAAACTTACGAATACTTTTATACTGTCTACCTTGGAGCTGAAATATTACGCGAAATGATGGGGTCTCTAGTGAAAGGTTGTATTTTTTATACTTAATTTAATAAACTAGCAAAATGTTGTTTCTTAATTTTCTTATTTCATAATTAATAATAGGTGAAAATAATACAAACTTAACTTTCACGATCGAGGCAATTTCGGCAAAAAATTAGTCACAGTAACCAATTAAAGAGTCAAGCTAGTCTCGTCGTTAGCCAACATTGTACTGTACTTGTTTTATTTTCACATTAGACATGACTGAGTTTAATAAGTCTCTCACCTGACTTTACCTTTATCTGTATGGATCGCTGTCTGTAGTGTTCTCTTGGAAGCGCCCGAGATCTTTCTTCAATAGTCGTGATGTGCACGCGGGCCGCCCNCTCTCACCTGACTTTACCTTTATCTGTATGGATCGCTGTCTGTAGTGTTCTCTTGGAAGCGCCCGAGATCTTTCTTCAATAGTCGTGATGTGCACGCGGGCCGCCCGTCTCGCGTCACAAGTATTTCTACAGTGCACCTGTTATCTCCACGCACGCACGCACACACCGACACTACATTTTCCCCCCCTACACTCAGCGCTTTCGTATCAAAGTCACCATAATACATTAAACCTAAATTTAACACAAAGAGGGGTACGAGGTTAAGAAATTCGATATTTTAAAATGTATTTGGATTTTTTTGCAAAATATGGGAAACGAAGTGAAATTAAACTACACTTCTCCCAACGTAGTTTTATGGTACCGGGATCTTCAACTTAAGAGCAACCTCTCATTAATACCGCCCCTCTTGGGCACCCTCCTTTGCAGGGAAATTTTTTACCGCCAGGAATGATGAACATTTGACGTTGAATTTTTGAGCAGTACGTCACAATTAACAATTAACAAAAAAAAAAAAAAAAAAAAAAAATTTTGTTGCAACTGCCCAGGGCTCACCGTTTTCGTGAAAAACGCCTACAATTCTTCCTTCGGCATATGGTACCTATCAGTAGGCAATACCAATACCTCGTGCAGGGAACACATTACTGTTGCCAGAAACTAACAAGCAGCTTCAGTAGAGTGAGCTTATTAATGTATGGCACATGCTGTTTGCAGTAAGTGTTAAAAATGTTCTCCACCATCGTCTGAGCAGAGGACACAGCAGCATACCGTAGACGCATGAATAAGTTATTACATACGTTCCAGGCACTCTATCGTTGCTGCATAAAGTCTATGTGTATTTTACATAAAAACGGTGGGTCTTCGACAGTTGCAACAAGAGGACAATTTTTTAAAATTAGGCTATACTGCTCAATAAACCTGCATCGAAATTTTATAACGGCTGACATTTAAAGAGTCGTCTAAAATAATACGGTGGCCACCCGTGTTATTATTTGCATTACAGAAAAAATACTAACGAGATTTTGCTCAGAGGAAAAAATTNTAATACGGTGGCCACCCGTGTTATTATTTGCATTACAGAAAAAATACTAACGAGATTTTGCTCAGAGGAAAAAATTCTTGTAAAAAAATGCTCAGAGAATTGTAGCCTAATTTAACTTCGTTCCCGATATCTTGCAATAATACAGTTTAAAAATTTAATTTTTAAGGTTTAATGACTCCCTTAACATTACTTTTAATGCAAGGAGTCACCTAACAAAGTTTGTTGGTCGATTCCGCCCCATCCTGCGTGCGCGTGTAAAAATATATGTATATATAATCCNAGTCACCTAACAAAGTTTGTTGGTCGATTCCGCCCCATCCTGCGTGCGCGTGTAAAAATATATGTATATATAATCCTAGATGGCGATGTATTGCAGTAGAGCCTAGTTTACATTTATCTTGTGTTTACATGTGTCATTTGTTAACATTTTTCATTTGTCTGATACCTACCACGACAAATGGATAGGTGGAGAAAACATTTATATGGCCTCCGCGTTCGCCTGATCTCAAACCTTTGATTTTTATCTGTAGGACACGTAATTTAATGAGTTTTTGTAATGGAAATTCCAAATGCAGATACGCTTCATCAACGTGTAATGGAAGCCTGCGAAACCATTCGCTACCTTATGGGAGTCTTTGAAAAGGTGAGAAAGTCCATGATCCGACGAGTTCGTGCGTGTTTAGAAGCAAGAGGAGGACATATTGAACATTTTCTATGAGTTTCTATGAGTTGAATACATTTTGAATACTTCCTAATAACTGACAATTTCAAACAGGTAATGTGTTATTGAAAAAATGTTCTTTCAATAATACTCAAAAATTATGCTTTTCGCTAAATAAGTTTGTAAGATTTTTCCCTTCAACGTTTGTCCAAGTATTTTCATACGTCCTGTATATTCAGGTTGTTTCTAAATTTTTCCGACAAACTTCGGATGCAGGTTAGTCACGTAAAAAGGTGAAAACATTTATACGACCTGTGGTCAAAATTTAATCCTNCGACAAACTTCGGATGCAGGTTAGTCACGTAAAAAGGTGAAAACATTTATACGACCTGTGGTCAAAATTTAATCCTATGGGTTAATTCTTAATTTAAAGTTGGATCTCAAGCACTAATTTAGCATATAACAACTACTGGAGACCACACACTGAGTGTCTAGATAATACGTGAAGTTAACTGTAAAATACGGGTTAATCATACGTCTTTTAAATACCAAGCATGCTACAGTGTCATGGGGATTTACGTGGAAGAAAGGGTAGTAACCATGATTATTTATATGAAATAATCTGATGAGAGCAGCAGACAGGTGTTGTCGTGGTTGCATATCTTTGTTCCGTTACACGTTATCCAGACACCCATTTTTCCAACTTAAATATTTTCTCCAATATATGTAATAAAGTAGTGTTTCTGGTCCACCTTCAAAGATGTTAATCGCCCTTAGGATTCACTTTACATGTTTTCTATTTATTTGTTCTTGAGTATCCCTCAGTCTAAATTTGTCGGTCTAATTTAGATACATCCTGTGTGTGTGTGTGTGTGTGTGTGTATATATATATATATAAAACAGCGTGTTACTAGATATATTTATATATACATATATATTGTAACGCGCTGTATCTCGCACCGGCCGCGAGTTCTCGTTATGCCTCGTCCATCTCTAGGGGGTTGGGGGGGTACCCAACTTGACCTTCCCCCAGGCAGACCCGCTCGCTGCCTCGTCGCGCCCCTTTACCGCTTGCTGGTAACCGTGGGAGTGACTTACAGCGGTGACGTAGCTGGCGTCACATACCCTCCTCCTCCCCCCTTCTGGTCTGGTGAAGCCGAAAAGTGCAGAGGACGCACAAGAATATTCTGGGAATTAGTACCCCCGGCACAACGCGGCACTAAGAGAAATTTCTGGACGATTTCCTACGACCCTATAAATATTGCACCTGTCCAACGGCAGGCAGTCGTTGGCAGGCCATCTGGCTGAGTGCGGTAGCAAAGTAAAGTGCGGTGAGGGACGGGCGACGACGGGAGATTGCGAGGCGACAACGGACGAGGTTTTTGTGGTGTGAATGGAAGAGAGGGCGTGAAACCTGTCGAGTAAAGCTACTTTGCATGAGGGCGCTCGGAGAACTCTAGATCATTGCGGACTGATGGGACCTGGGCTAAACTGAGGTGGGTCTCAATAACATGTGATACGGACTTTATTGTAAATATTGGAACTGTCAAATATGGACATATAATTGGTCAAATAATTGAATAGGTTTTTATACACTGTCTATTGGTACTGATTTCTAATTATTTAATTACTTTCATTTATTTGAGATAATTGTAAATTTTAATGATTGAAATCTTTAATTGTAAACAGCAAGTTATATCAATTTATTGTGAGATGTTTAGTCTAGAGAATTTTGTTTCCAGTGATTGTAAATTGAATTAGGAAAAAATATTTAACTCATTTATTTAATTAAGACCTCAATCCCTTAATGAACTTGGTTTAGCCCACTGACTTTGAGAGAAAATTGTAACTATATATATATATATATACACCATGATAAATTAGTTTTGTTTACCGCCCTGAAATGTGACATTATTCTTGGGTGTTACGGGCACTCAACATAGTGGATAAAAATCTTAAACTCTTTTGATCACTTTGTTTGTTTGCTGCAATGATGGAGACTTATACACGTCGCAATGAGGCAGTTGAAAGAACTGTTGACTCGTAGTTTTTCTGTGTGTCCGCAGTCATCTTGCAAGCTACACTCCACGATTTCTGCACTTATTCGTTTCGCGGTGTGCATTCTTCGTGGAGCCAAATATGTTTTTCATATTTTTGAGAACCTCGTGTGAACGCAAAACCACGCAACACAGTTCCAACACAGGCATAGAGGTATCGATCCTGCAAATGGTAGAGAAGCAGACGAAAATTGTATCGACGGCGCAGGAGCTCAGCTGGAGTTAGTGATGGCACAGACGAAGATGATGACAGAACACCAGTCGTGGGCACTCCTTCAAAAGAACTCTGCAAAAAAGAAAAAAAATTTAAATAAAAAAATTCAGAAATTTCACACTAAATTATCTGACCACGCTTATGTGTTACGAAAGAGGATAGTTCGTTCATAAAAAAATACATTCAACCTGTTTTTACTACACATATTTCATTTCCCAGCGCCAGGTCTTACTAGTGTGTAAGTCTTCACGCAAAAGACACTTATATATGACACGAATGCAGTTTGCTATAGAATGCAGACAGCAGCTCTGAAACTGTTTTTGCATGATTGTATACACTATGGCTGTGATCATACCCGTTCCTTGTAATTTTAAACACTTTACTCTCACAATAACTAGAAACGAAACCTTGCTTCTACTGAAACAGGCTTTACAGTATTAATCATTATATGAAAATTACGATTACGACTAGTTTAATTAAAAGATACTAGTGTTCTGTGACATAGTCTCTGAGGTCCATCTGTACTCTGACAGGTCTGTGCTCTGAAGGTTGAAATTTAAGTAGATTTTGTCACGTCAGTGGAGAAATATGTATGGTAAACCTAACAAAACCTACGAATTACACAAAGTTTTCATATTTAAATATAATTTAATTTTTCAAATTTTCGTTAAGTGCCATTAAAGTGTTTTGTTTTCCATTAGTTTTTGGATGGTATAATATTAAAGACGATTTGTAGATGATGTATTCGGAAACACAAAAGACAATCTGGGAGAAAAGTAACACACTTTATCCACTCTCTATCTCTCGAAGTGTGTTAAACCAGGCAAATGAGATATTTTTAAATAAANTTGGACATTTTTAAATAAATTAATTTAGATGGCGAAAAAAACTTTCAGATTCGTACTACCCGTTGGCACTACCCTTATCGATAACAGACTGGTAAAAGCACATCGGCACTCTGACATCCTCCTCTGTGTATATAATAAATACATTATATATTATATATATAATAGAACTGAACTCAACTGACTAACTTTGGCAGGCTATTCCTCATTNACAAAAGACAATCTGGGAGAAAAGTAACACACTTTATCCACTCTCTATCTCTCGAAGTGTGTTAAACCAGGCAAATGAGATATTTTTAAATAAATTAATTCAGATGGCGAAAAAAATTTTCAGATTCGTACTACCCGTTGGCACTACCCTTATCGATAACAGACTGGTAAAAGCACTTCGGCACTCTGACATCCTCCTCTGTGTATGTAATAAATACATTATATATTATATATATAATAGAACTGAACTCAACTGACTAACTTTGGCAGGCTATTCCTCATTNGTAATAAATACATTATATATTATATATATAATAGAACTGAACTCAACTGACTAACTTTGGCAGGCTATTCCTCATTAAAAATTTGATAGAATATTCATAAATTACCTATAATATGGCCTAAGTCTATTTCGAAAGGGTGAAACCACTATTGAAAGTTTAACNATAGAATATTCATAAATTACCTATAATATGGCCTAAGTCTATTTCGAAAGGGTGAAACCACTATTGAAAGTTTAACCGAAGCAGATGGTTGTTGCTAGTAACATTACCAGAGTCGAACACAAATCTCTGAGTTTCTGGATAACGCATTATTAAACGACGAAGTGCAAACCATAAAAAGATGTGTGCAAGTATCAATCCCTCCTTTGAGTTAAGTTGTCTCTTCATTTTTTTCTCCATTACTTCAGAATATCACGTGCACCAAAAATTACATGATACATCTCCAGGAATATAAACATTAAAACATGTGCTTCATGAGACAGACATATTTTGTCAATCTTGGGAACGTCAAACATAAAATATACTGAGGTCACCTTGCATTTTTACTTAATAATTATCTGGGACGACTTGGTTAATCAGTAAACTGCAACTATAGTTCTACAAATTGAAGCTGTTCAAACTAGAATATGATCCTAACTTCTTTGTCAATTTATTTATTGTCAATACCACACACNCTACAAATTGAAGCTGTTCAAACTAGAATATGATCCTAACTTCTTTGTCAATTTATTTATTGTCAATACCACACACGTTCTATAATTGCTAATCAAAATGTACCTATCTTCCTTGAAACGTCTTTATTTTGAGAAAATTAGCTAAACGGTCTTGACCGCTGCCTTCCTTGGAGTGTGAAAATATCAGAGTGAATATGGGATGGAGTATTCATGCTAGCTGAGAAAAACCAGTCTGTGTGTTCCAAAATGACTATCATAAACGACGTAAATAGGATTTGAGGTCAGAACACTGTTTAGTAAACAAGTGCTTTGAAATGTTTGTATAGTCTATTCACGGTTTCTTCAATTTTTTTTAATCAAACCTTTGAAAAATCATGCTATGTATGACATGCTTGGTTGAGTCCTAAATGTGTCATGTATCACAAGCGTTTTATACTTGTGTTAACACAAAAAAAGTTTTTTTTTATTAAATTAAACTTTATTTATATTTTATACATAAATTATATTTCATGTGTTGTTAATATGAAAACAAATAGGAANTTATTAAATTAAACTTTATTTATATTTTATACATAAATTATATTTCATGTGTTGTTAATATGAAAACAAATAGGAAGAAAATAGGTGTGTTGGTGACGCCTACTCTGAAATAGTTCTTTTGCAAAATATTACTGCACTGAGACCGCACGAATGCGGTGCGCTATCCGTTTGGTGTAATTTTCTAGATTCGATGAAGCGTTGTTTGCAGGAGGCGGAGGAATATACTTGATGTAGATCTTTAGCAAGGTTTCAGAAAACTTGGAAGTAACCGTGAATTGACTATACACTTCCTCTAACCAATATGCAATTTAGTTTCATTAAATTCCAGTGGGTTACACGTATTTTCTTCATATAGAAGTGCCTGTCTTTTAAAAAGTAGCATATAGACAAACACGTTCATTACTGTTGACCATGTGACAATGGCAGTTGTATTGGTTTGCGGCACGTCAATGTTTGTTACATGAGCAGAAGAAGAATCTTAGGCCTATGATGTAAATAGAGAGATGGTAACGTGATTTGTGGGCGACACGTGATAATAGAAAGAGCTCACAGCTGTACGGGCGGAGTGAGTGGTTTGTTCNGTGACCACGGTGTCATGAGACACTTTCTCGCCGGCGAGGCTAGCTCGTTTATCACGCCCCGATCACGAGGCGCGTCACGCCTTAACTCTTTCTGCCAGCCTGCCTGCCTGCCTGCGCTCGTAAGTGGGCCTCCCGGAGAGGGGCGACTCACAGTCCGCCTTTATGACAACGCTCTGTGCGTCACACGCTCGCTGATGGATCTTCTGGCCTGCTGTGAGCACATATTATAAAACTCTGTCTTCACGACTGCATTTTGTGCGTGACACACTCGAGCGCAGACATTCTGACACACCACCTTCATAACTTCACTGTGTGCGTTTCGCACTCACAGATGGGCTTTCATGAGAGCAGACATTCTGACACTCTTCCTCCATGATGGCACTGTGTCAGTCACACTCGCAGATGGGTATTCCTGTGGACAAGTAAAGAGATACACTTACTTCATGACTGTGCGCGCCATACCTTCGCAGACGGTCCTTTATGTGAAGACATTCTGACACTCTGACTCCATGTCTGCAATGTGTGCTTCACGCTCTTGCAGATGGGCCTTATTGGGAGAAAACATTCTGACACACTCCATGGCAGCACGGTATGTATAACACTCATACATGGGAGTAGAATGATTTAGATGAGTCGCTGAAAACGGGATAGGGGATAGAAGCCAGGCCCTGGCCGGCCACCATGTTGTGACGTCACCCAACCGTCATCTTGGATCTGGCTGACCTAGAACTTGACCGATAATCTTGACCTTGACCCTGTGCCAGTGAACTTGAATAACCTTAAAACCAAGACAATAAAAAAAAATTGAAGAAAAATTAAGAAATTCCCCAAAATAATTATAAAAATAATTNGAAATTCCCCAAAATAATTATAAAAATAATTATAAAAAATTAAAACAAAAATTAAGAAATTGTTTTTAAAAATATTTAAAGATGTGCATATAGGAGTACCGGGGTTCGATTACAGGTGGATCGACTAAGCTCCTGACATGACCGTCCCTCACCAGGTCGACCAGCCATGTTAGATGTCGATGACCCTGACCTTTAACCCCAATAACCTTTCAGCCAAAAAATTCAAAAAAATAAAAAAATTAAAAAAATTTAACAAATTCAAAAATGTATTTTAAATTTATTTTTAAAAATGTGTTAAAACTATTAAAAATTATTATTAAAACATTCATTTCCAGAGGTCCTACCACAACCGACCTTCGTAAATTTTTTTATTTGTTTTTTTATCGGTCGATTACTCGATTTTGCTTGACAACTTCCACGCCATGGCATATCTACTGTCCATTTATATTTAGTATTTCCCACTAGAGCACACTGGTAACATGTTTCAATCACCAGAGATATCTATCTATCGACAGGAGTGCTATCGACCTGTACCGAATGGTGACGAGATCATGTTAATTGTCACATTAAATATTTTGATTGATTCTACAATACAAATGATTTAATTTAAAATATCTCTATATATATTTAGAGTCGGGAGGGGGGTTATTAACTAAATAAAACACAACATTTTTTTACAGAAAATTTATTTAGTAAAGTGTGACATGAGTAAACACGTATACAAAGGTATATTAATTGAAATATTCTGTTTTCACCGCTCGATATCCACATCGGGAACCCAGGAATTTAAGTGGGCTTGGAAACTCCACCACTTGACATTCGACCGTCCATTACGTCGTTTCAGCGTCTTCTCGATCAAATACAAATCTGGAAACTTTGTTAGCAGGATCTCCTTGGTGTAGAAACCTCCATGGATGGGAACATCATTCAGATCCTCGAGAAAGTAGGGCCTCGGAGCATAGTTGCGTATACATCGAACACGAAGAAGTTCGGGGCTCCAATCAGCTGTAAATCATTTCTCGAAGATGCCTTTCTGTTTGGAGATGCGCACCGGTTTTCCAACCTTGGCATTAGGCATGTGTGTGTCCCTATTTTTCACATCAGTGTACAATGTTCTAAGCAGGGATTCGTCTTTCACGACTTCGGGCTTAATGCATGTAGAAAAGTGAACGGCAGAATTGTACTCACGTACGAGTTCTGGGAGTATATCCAACCACCTGTAGTTGTCATTCGCAGCGAAATGCCTCCACATTGATACCTGCCCAATGCTATGGTTTAGAAGTAGGTATTGAATCTGCTCTCTGCGTAAGGCACCAGCAATTGAGACTAGCTCTCAGTGTTAGGGCGTAGGAATACGTCGACACTACGTCTCTAGGTCCAATTTACTAATAAGTTCACCTCGTTTTCAGGTTACCCATAAATCAGTTTTATTAACACTTAACAGGGCCACTTGTACATGTACATACGAGACAACACTCCCCTTCCCTTTTATATGTAGGCTCCACATTGTTTGGCGCGGCGCTTCGCGTCGTGGAGGGGAGGGGTGGGGGAAGGCAAGATTCTTCACACTCGCTGGATGACTCTACTTATCTGGATGGAGGCGCTGTCTTCTCTCGGCTGGCGACTTGGGACTGCTCCGGCACTTGGTGGGCGTCTCGACGCCTGATCTCGAAGCTTCTCCTCCCGGGTCCACTCAGCACTCTTCCTCTGACGACGGCCGGCTGCCGTTGTCGTCTTCTCCCGGATTCGCTCCGCCCTCCTCGATTCCCGTCGGCCGACTGCCGCGTTTTCTCGGACTCTTCCCGTCGCACGTCCCGTTTGACGGCCTCCGACTGAGGTCGACGTCGTGATGCATTCTCGATCCGGACGCCTCACTTCAGGTCCTCCGACTGACTGACTCGTTGACGTCTCTCAACTGACTGCCCGGTTCCTCCCGCTCTCCCGTCGTTTTGTAGGCTCGATCGCCATATTCAACTTGCACCGTCCCTGCACGTGGCCGGGGTGCTTGCCGCGTCCCCCCTGAGTCGTAAAACACGTGGCCGCTGCTCCTGTGGTCCGCAGTCGGCCTGGCGTCGCCCCTTGATTCTGGCCTGGAAGTTTATTGTTCCGTTCTGCACGTGCGGGAACTCTTGGGTGGCCTCTTTGGTTCGGCGCACTTATGCCTCCGGATATTGTGTCGTTATTCTCCCCAGCACGCCCGCTAAAAGCTCTCAATGTTTATGGCGGAAACTAGCCCGGGACAGACTCAGCCGCTGGTGTGGGCTCAGCGTCCCTTGGCAGCTGCGGGATGCAGCTGCATCCGCCTTCCTCCGCACGTGGTCGTTCCGCCGGGCCGTCCTGGCGCCATTCTCCTCATCACGTCCGCAAAACCCTTAATCCTTATTGCGGTCGTCCGCCTGCGAGCTTCGCCAGAGCGTGTGTTCTGACGAATAACATATAGGGACGCAGAATGCGTCAACATCTTGCCCTTTAGAGTCCTGTCGAACCTCTCGACGATACAAGCTTTGAGATTGCTGAATGTGGAATAATGATTTATGTCATGTTTCTTCATCAGGCCCATGAAATTTGCATTGCAGAATTCCTTGCCCTGGTCGGTTTGTAGATTAGTCGGGATGCGTCCCTCATGCAGCACTTCAGCCATGGCCTCTGTGACAACATGGGCATTCTTCGACTTGACAGACATGGCCCATGTGAATTTGCTATATGCATCGATGATGGTCAACATGTATTTGCAGTCCTTGTTGACCTAAGCTTACAATATGATCATCTCGACGAGGTCGGCTTGAAATAGGTAGTTCATCCCACATATCACAGCCTTGTGGCGATGGTAGTTGCATCTCGCAGATGTGTGCAGTTCATTGGCGATTCCCAATATACTCATTCTATGTAGCCTCCCTCCTTCAGTTCTTCAATAATTGAAATTATCTCGTTAGTGTGGGAGTAATTTCCAACCCTTTGCGAAGCGAGCAGTAGTCGTAGGATATCGACCAGCTCGTTCGGGTCATCCCAGAATATGTAGTCGGTGTTATTGTCGTCGTCTATCTTCTTCAGACCTTAGCCACTTTTCAGTGCTAGATCATTGAAGAGGTCTGCGAGTTTATCGATTTTTTCGTAATTTTTTCCTTATAAATATTTATCTCATGATTGTTATCTTTGTAAAGTGCATGTGTGAGTTCGAGCAATGTCTTGTAATCTAGTAGGTTGGATTCCGTAAATTCTCTGGCCTCCTTTCGAAATAGAAGTTCGTAAAGCCCAGGGGTTCCATGTGGCTTGTAATCGCCTACTTGAATGATCCCACAGGGTAGGAACTCTATTTTATTAGCACAGAGGAACAATATATCATTATGCCTGTGTACACAATATGCCGTATCATTATTGCGAGATGTGTACGATTGTAGGTAGCGACGAACCAGAGTATTACGTTTGAAACTTTCTTCCGTAACTATTTATTGTGTGACAAATCTGCACTCTATCCATCGTCCTGATCTGTTTGTACATCATCATGTTTCCGCTTCTTAATAGGCTAAGCAGTATCGTCGATTTCGGTCTTCATGGCTGCAGGTGCTCCATCGCTTTCCCTGAGTACAGCGAGACGACGAGTAATGGGCTACAAAATTTCTTCATTTATAAGGTAGTGTGAAATTTTGGCTTCCTTGGCGAGGAAATACTTCGAGGGAACAGACGGTATCGTCCGATGCAGGTCACTGGCAATGTCTGACATCGCACTGAATATAAATTGTTACTGTTACTCTTTTTTATATGTTTAGTTTTGGGTCTCCGCCAAAGTACTTACAATCTTACCTTGACATTCGCTGCAGACATCCAATTGGTACCTGCTGTAATTTTGAATATCTGTTTTCGTGGCGAGGTGGGAAATCGAGGTAGCGAATATATGCTCTATGGAATCTTTAAGCACTTTGTGATTCTCAACATTTTGTGCAGATGCCATATTCAATCTGTCGATAATTTGCCTTCGAACACTCGTTATGTGCCAATATGGCCACCATATTGTGGACGATCTTTATTTTCGCATGCTCCATCTTCACCCCGAGCTCAGACGTGTAGTTCTGAAATAATGTGTTTTGTCCGGTCAACATACTGCGCAGTTCCGAGATTATGCCATTCGAGGATGAAATTATTAGTGGCAGAATCCTCGGATCGTTCGGGATAGCAAACATTTCGAACTATTCTTCTACCATCACCACAAGTTACATCGTTTCTTGGTACGAGACAACCTCCATCTTCGTCTTTGTGAAGATGCAGCGTGAGGCTACTTTGCCCGAATTTCGATATGATGTAACTCATTCTCGACGGTCAGCGATGAACTGATCGAACCCATGCCTGTACATCCCATAATATAAGGGCGAGTCCTTAACGATCTTCAAAAATCAGTATTTCTCTTTCCAGCACAAGACATACAGACTCTTGAAATCTGATAGTGAGTCTGTATTGACGTGATGATCATAAATATGCCGCACATTCATATTGACCATCCAAAACATCATCAACATGTTTGCGTTCTCGCGGAACAGCCGTTTGGAGGCTGTTTCACTCGGAGGCACCACCTTCTAGTTTTAGCTGCAGGGGAAATAACTCACACCTTCCACGGCCTACATTACTCAGGCCAATCGCTGTAATTTATGTTGCTGCAGCGATTTTGAATAAACGTACACGTTCTCGAACCGAAGGCAGCTCGGTTCTTCTAGCAGACTCAGTAGGACACACGTATTCTCGCAATTTGATGGTCCTGTGATGATGCACCTCACTGTAATCGGAAATAGACTTCCATATCGCGATTCATGGGAGATAGCTTCATTTTCAGCATGAATGCATATGGGTAGAGTAACATCTTGCTTGACGATATTTAAACTATTTTCTTCTGCTTGGTTTATATCATACATACAAGCCTCTTGATTACACTAAGCAAGTCTTCTTGGTAATGTAATGTTTCTTCAAATTATTACTCTGAGTAAACTGCCTTTAGCAGAGTTTGCACTGAAATAACATGTTTGAATATCTAACAAATTAGTCCTGTCCCAAGTCTAGAATAATACTGAAACAAAAATGTATAAAAGGAGCATATTTATAAGTTTTAAGGTCAGTTCACCATGCTACCTCGAAGAGGTAAGACCGTAGTTGGATTTGGGATCGCCGATACACTGATCAACAAACTATCGTTCGAGCTGTANTACCTCGAAGAGGTAAGACCGTAGTTGGATTTGGGATCGCCGATACACTGATCAACAAACTATCGTTCGAGCTGTACATTACTGGATAAAATTTCTGTGGGCCGTAAACAACGGTAGCTACAGGCTGTCACATGGTGACACAGGCATCAATGCACTGGACAAGGCGTGCAAGCAGCACGACATCACTTACTCCCAAAACAATGATCTGAAAACCCGACACCAGGCAGACAAGCTACTTGCACAGATGGCTGACGAGATAATAAAATCATCATACACTGGACTCGGAGAAAGAATAGCTGCGTGGGGCGTATCCAATGTGATGAAGGCCAAGATGAAGATGGAAATGAGTGATAAGTACAAGAGAAAGGCACATGTTAAAATGGGAACAGGTACAGAGAGCAAGAGAAAGGCACAAGTGACACGAAAAGCAGTGAGAAAGGGAATAAAAGCATTCTATACCAAGGAAACTTCTACCGGTGGATCTTTTCTCTTGATTTTGCCTGCACTCAGGGCCCTTGGGGGCCTAATCGGAGCCACAAGGGGTATCGTTCGAGTCGACAACACAGCATCTAATGAACTGAAGCAGTTGTCCAAGGCCTAAATACATCATGCAAATATTGAAGCTATCGCAATGGGTGTCAACCTGCCAAGGCCTCTACCTAAGGAAGTATCCAGTAGGAGGTGGAAGTGTGCAGAAGTGACATAGCAGGAAAAAGCAATAAGAAAATCTCTCTCGAAACTACTGCTCACTAACATGGAATTGGAACTGTATGCACATATAAGCTCACACAAACTGGATGGGCGAAATACAACCTACATACTTCGTGAGGTGATTCCTTCTGTAAAATCAAATGCATATATATATATATATATATATATATATATATATATATATATATATATATATATATATATATATATATATATNAACATTCCCCACAGTAAAGACACTCTTCATCTTCTACTTCTGATTCACTATCCTCCACCTTCATTTTCTTTGATTTTTTTGAGCCCTTTGATATCTTAAAGATAATTTTTTTAATTAACTTCTCTTTAGTGGCAGTTTTTGGTCCCTTTTCTCTGTTTTTGCGCTCTTTCACTTTTTCTTTTTCTTTTTTTTTTTTTTTGGCAATAGCATCCTGCTGCTCATTTTTGTAAGGAGAATCTGTTAATATCAACATGTATTTGCAGTCCTTGTTGACCTAAGCTTACAGTATCATCTCGACGAGGTCGGCTTGAAATAGGTCCTTGAAGTCCGCTTTGTATTTTGCTTGCTTAACGGAATCGGTATCAAAGATTCAGGTAATGTCTGAAAAGCTGATTTTTCTTGAGAATTTGCACAAATTCTCGGAGAATCTTGTTGCCACGAACATCCAGGTTGTAGTTCATTACTGAAGTTTCTTTGGTTTTTAGTCTTCTTGTTCGGTGGCTCTGTGGACACGGGAGAGTCTGTTGTCAAATCGTAATCGTGATCATCAGTAGACTTTTCAGCGGAACAATCATTGTTTTCCAATTTAATGTCAGTTGTCGCAGAAGGCAGGTAGTCTGCGTCTGAAAAAACGTTTAGATCCGGTGGCCATATCCCCGTTTTCCTAAAGTATAGCGGTTGACATTGTAGCAGCGTGTAAAAATGATGCACCAAAGATTGTTGATATTTGAAAAGTGTAACAACTTTTCCTGGATGGCTTCTAAGCCATTTTCTGACTTATTCACCATAGTAAAGACTAAGGGGCTTGAAAAACGTTACATCTAAAGGTTGCAACTTATGAGAAGCGTGAGGCGTTAAACAAAGAAGAACCGCACCGTTTTCTCTAGCCATTTCAAGCAGCTTCAGATTTTTGGTATGGGTCGAATGTCCATCCACAATGAGAAGAACAGGCGATTCTTTTGTGGCTTTTGAAAACTCAATAAACTTTGCAAACCAGACTAGAAATAATTCAGTAGTCATCCAACCCGAAGGGTGAACTTCTCACCAGCCTCCTGGGGGTAAGCCAATGTCAAACTCTTGATTTTTCTTCATTCTTGGGAAAATAAGCTTTGGCGGCATATATACCCCAGATGCTGACATGCAAACCTCCACTGTCACTGTTTCTCCGCGTTCAGCAGATGTTACAGCCCCTACTTGCCTTTTTCCCTTCAGAGCTATTATTTTAGACTGACTTTTTGGATTAACCGACACGCCGGTTTCATCGCAG
This sequence comes from Clitarchus hookeri, assembly GCA_002778355.1. Taxonomy (NCBI): domain Eukaryota; kingdom Metazoa; phylum Arthropoda; class Insecta; order Phasmatodea; family Phasmatidae; genus Clitarchus; species Clitarchus hookeri. The sequence goes on along the minus strand of NQII01003149.1, from coordinate 9,620 downwards.
TTGAAAATTTTGTCAGCAGTTAGCTTNTAACCGACACGCCAGTTTGATCGCAGTTGAAAGTTTTGTCAGCAGTTAGCTTGCACTTATCAATGACTTCGTTAAGAAGAGAGTTAAACTTCGAAACTGCGACCTTATTAAATCCCATAGCTCGCGTGACACTTGTATTTTCTGGAGTACGAATAGACAAGCTTGGGTGCCTATCAAGAAAACCTACAATCCAATCCTGCCCAGCTGGACAAGTTTCTTTGTTAAATCTGTGCTCTAACACATATTTGTCTGCCAACTCATAGGCTAATGACCTAAGATCCTTCATAGTTAGACCAAAAAGCCTACTTTACATTGTCTTTAGATATTATACCAGTTCTTCTTCTTGTTCTGGGGTAAACACATTTTTATATTTTCCATTAGATTTATCAACTTTATAGTCAGGATTGTCCCTAGCCTTTTTAACATATCTTTCAAGAGTCGACTTTGGCACATTAAATTGGTTAGCAGCCTTTAAAAACCCCATTTCAGATGACAATACGGCTGTCATAGCTGATTCCATCGCTTGGACATCCCATTTTTGCCTGACCGTCTTCCTATTGTACGTTCGGACCATCTGGAATAACAAACAAAAATTTTTACAAACCTATTCACGTCAAAATANAAGGCAGGTAGTCTGCGTCTGAAAAAACGTTTAGATCCGGTGGCCATATCCCCGTTTTCCTAAAGTATAGCGGTTGACATTGTAGCAGCGTGTAAAAATGATGCACCAAAGATTGTTGATATTTGAAAAGTGTAACAACTTTTCCTGGATGGCTTCTAAGCCATTTTCTGACTTATTCACCATAGTAAAGACTAAGGGGTTTGAAAAACGTTACATCTAAAGGTTGCAACTTATGAGAAGCGTGAGGCGTTAAACAAAGAAGAACCGCACCGTTTTCTCTAGCCATTTCAAGCAGCTTCAGATTTTTGGTATGGGTCGAATGTCCATCCACAATGAGAAGAACAGGCGATTCTTTTGTGGCTTTTGAAAACTCAATAAACTTTGCAAATCAGACTAGAAATAATTCAGTAGTCATCCAACCCGAAGGGTGAACTTCTCACCAGCCTCCTGGGGGTAAGCCAATGTCAAACTCTTGATTTTTCTTCAATCTTGGGAAAATAAGCTTTGGCGGCATATATAACCCAGATGCTGACATGCAAACCTCCACTGTCACTGTTTCTCCGCGTTCAGCAGATGTTACAGCCCCTACTTGCCTTTTTCCCTTCAGAGCTATTATTTTAGACTGACTTTTTGGATTAACCGACACGCCGGTTTCATCGCAGTTGAAAATTTTGTCAGCAGTTAGCTTGCACTTATCAATAACTTCGTTAAGAAGAGAGTTAAACTTCGAAACTGCGACCTTATTAAATCCCATAGCTCGCGCGCCACTTGTATTTTCTGGAGTACGAATAGACAAGCTTCGGTGCCTATCAAGAAAACCTACAATCCAATCCTGCCCAGCTGGACAAGTTTCTTTGTTAAGTCTGTGCTCTAACCCATTTTTGTCTGCCAACTCATAGGCTAATGACCTAAGATCTTTCATAGTTAGACCAAAAAGCCTACTTTACATTGTCTTTAGATATGATACCAGTTCTTCTTCTTGTTCTGGGGTAAACACATTTTTATATTTTCCATTAGATTTATTAACTTTATAGTCAGGATTGTCCCTAGCCTTTTTAACATATCTTTCAAGAGTCGACTTTGGCACATTAAATTGGTTAGCAGCCTTTAAAACCCCCATTTCAGATGACAATACGGCTGCCATAGCTGATTCCATCGCTTGGACATCCCATTTTTGCCTGTCCGTCTTCCTATTGTACGTTCGGACCATCAGGAATAAGAAACAAAAAATTTTACAAACCCCTATTCACGTCAAAATATGACGGGGCAGAACGGGATACTATCCCGTTCTGCCCCATCCCGTTCCGCCCCCATAGCACTTTTTAGGTTATGAGTGTTTGCTGAACTGAAAACCTGACGTATTTATACTTACTACGCGCGTATCTTATAGCTAATGACATTCACTATAACGATAACTAACACACATTAGTGTTTAATTAACGGTTAGAAGTTTACCTTATATTGAAATCAGCGAAAAGTTACAAAACACGCGTCAGAAAACCACGAACACTCGGTTAACTCAGAAGGCTGTGTCAGAACTGGTCAAAATGGCTGCCGAGTCTTCTCTACCGTCTGTAGGCTTAGTTNAACACTCGGTTAACTCAGAAGGCTGTGTCAGAGCTGGTAAAAATGGCTGCCGAGTCTTCTCTACCGTCTGTAGGCTTAGTTCAATGTCTCTCCGCTAGTCTCTAGCACTCTTCAGTCGAAGAAAGTGCCCTATCCCGTTCTGCCACGCTATCCCGTTCCGCCCCGAGTTCTCCTATTAGGTTAACTGAATAATATGCTTATAGATATTTTATATATAATTAGCGTAAAGCTTTATTTCTCTTAATCCAAAATATTCTTCCTTGATTTCAAGAAGGTGTAGTATTTATAACTTTACTTTATAAAATTTATAATGATAGGGTTTATAAACTCATGCAATAATCTGATGATGTGAAACACTTTCATGATCTTCAAGATGTATGTTTTCAGCAGACACACACACACACACCCATATATATATATATATATATCCCCTTACATAACATTTATTAATAAATTGACGTTACACAAACTAATTACAACATCAAAATTAAAAAGAGGTGAATAATTTACTTAAGTTACTAAATAAGTATTAAAATAAATAAGAAAAACCTGTCGGTATGAACTTGAAAATCAAAGAACAAATCTATTAACAGAAAAATTATTAAATAGGAAACAGTAAAACTGAATACAATCAAATAATTCACTTACTCAATCATATTAATAAAATATCATTTATTGACAAACAAACAGGTTTTAGATAGATTTAGGTTGTATATTTACTGTTTCTCTTGATATCCAGACATATACAAAAGTATGTGAGAAATAATAGTTAAGTGCCCTTTGAGTGACATGGTGTGTGTAACAATCTTAGTTAGAATAAGTCAATTAATTCAATAATAATGTCATACTAAGGTATATTATTTTAACTTAATGCGTATTCATTACATCTTATAAAGTAAAGACCTTTCTGGAATGTTTATGCGAAAATATTAATTACTTTTTTTGTATATTCGTGGCACAATTTTAGGAGTATATTCACAAGAATAGGAAATCAATTTAGTGATTTAGACTTAAAAAGACTCATTTTTAATGTTAATCGCACTTCAGCAGAAGTACTTATATATAGCACAGTTATTTAAGATACTATATGTCGTTCTTGTAATAACATTTTAAGACATTTAACATTTAATTCAGTGCCAACTAACACATTATTTTAACTTCTCGACAAAAGGGTGGTTTAGGTTTTTAAATAATCCTAACTATTACAATATACGGTTCACAAAAATGCCTTACGCGTAATTTGAAACCACAACATCCGGTACCGTAATCCCAAGTATAATCAACTATTTCACGGAGTCAGACAACATAAGCAGTGGAATTTTAACTTAGTTGCGAATACGGAAGTCCTTTCCCATATGCAGTTCAAGTGAAGAGTAGATACTAAAATGCATAAAAAGAATATTATTATGTAGTCTATTAATTAATGTAAATATATTAACATTTTATAAATCATAGTTTTAAACCACGGTACACTTAAAACAGCGATATTGTATATTTTCGTGTTAGTCACCTAAAAAGGACAAGAGATTTTTTTTGCCCAAGGCTTTCCAATTTAAAAGTCTGAAGACTGGGTGNTACAACATCAAAATTAAAAAGAGGTGAATAATTTACTTAAGTTACTAAATAAGTATTAAAATAAATAAGAAAAACCAGTTGGTATGAACTTTAAAATCAAATAATAAATATATTAACAGAAAAATTAATAAATAGGAAACAGTAAAACTAAATACAATTAAATAATTCACTTACTCAATCATATTAATAAAATATCATTTATTGACAAACAAAACGATTTTAGATAGATTTTAGTTGTAAATTTACTGTTTCTCTTGATATCCAGACAAATACAAAAGTATGGGAGAAAGAATAGTTAAGTGCCCTTCGAGTGACATGGTGTGTGTAACAATCTTAGTTAGAATAAGTCAATTAATTCAATAATAATGTCATACTAAAGTATATTATTTTAACTTAATGCGTATTCATTACATCTTACAAAGTAAAGACCTTTCTGGAATGTTTATGCGAAAATATTAATTACTTTTTTTGTATATTCGTGGCACAATTTTAGGAGTATATTCACAAGAATAGGAAATCAATTTAGTGATGTAGACTTAAAAAGACTAATTTTTAATGTTAATCGCACTTCGGTAGAAGTACTTATATATAGCGCTGTTATTTAAGATACTATATGTTGTTCTTGTAATAAAATTTTAAGACATTTAACATTTAAGTTAGTGCCAACCAACACATTATTATAACTTCTCGACAAAAGGGTGATTTAGGTTTTTAAATAATCCTAACTATTACAAATACGGTTCACAAATATGCCTTACGCGTAATTCGAAACCACAACATCCGGTACCGTATTCCCAAGTATAATCAAATATTTCACGGAGTCAGACCACATAAGCATTGCAATTTTAACTTAGTTGCGAATACGGAAGTCCTTTCCCATATGCAGTTCAAGTGAAGAGTAGATACTAAAATGCATAAAAAGAATATTATTATGTAGTCTATTAATTTACGTAAATATATTAACATTTTTTAAATCATAGTTTTAAACCACTGTACACTTAAAACAGGGATATTGTATATTTTTGTGTTAGTCACCTAAAAAGGACAAGAGATTTTTTTTGCCCAAGGCTTTCCAATTTAAAAGTCTGAAGACTGGGTGAAGTGTCCACCTTAAAAACAGAAAATGGGTGTATTTAAAGTAATTTGTATGGGAGGAGCTAAGATTATAATGCGAGGTAACTGCTTTCCAGTTTTGGGTGTGTGTGTGTGTGTGAGAGAGAGAGTGTGTGTGTGCACGTTGGTGTGGTAGGTAATGAAGAGAACACGTCGTTACGGAATAATAAAAATACCACACATGATACAACAGGTGCTAGGCAAGAGAAATTAAAAAGAAGTGGAAAATGAGCGTTTAGTTAATTGTCACCTTTTACGGCACAGAGCTCTACAGAATTATTTTCAAACGTTATAGTTTGGAGTGGGCACAGGTGCTTTAACTATACTAGCAGTCCAAAAAAAAAACAGCAAACTGCCGGCGCAGAAAACTGTAGGATATTCGTATAAGGTAACCGTTTCATTTATTGACGTCACCGGTTCGTAAATAAACGCAGGAGAAATACGCCACCATTTTAACTAAGACACTATATTTGTGATCACAGAGATCAGGCTTCGATTACCAAGTAAGCCATGGATGTGTGTATTTCGTTCAGATTAGCCAAATTACATGTGAAAACAAAAGTTGACGAGAAATTGAAAACGTTGAACTATTGAAGGTGCGGATATTTAAATTACTTGCAAAAATAATTAGTATATTAAGTCATCTTCTCAGTGGATTGTATTTATTTGTTTTTAAGAAAAATCTAGAAAATAAACTGTAAACATTTAAGCTTATAAATTAAAACTCTGAATAAGCAAAAGCTTTTAATTTGAAATCACTGTAATGTCACTGGCTCATTTATAAGTGATCTGTCTATGTATATGGAACACTAAAATTGAAACAGTGAACATTAAAACGTGTAAAATAGGACTTCGAACCCGTGGAAACAACTAAATTAGAATTACTGTTATCACACTACCTGATGAATTACATAAGGAAAAACCGAGAGCTAAACCAATCTCTGCCTACAACTACCTGATTACAGAAAAGTTTTAATTCGTTGAATACTTTAGGTATGTAGTGTTTGCATAATCATAAAACCAAATTTAACTTTTTTGGAACACAACAAAATAAGCCAATCTGCTTTAAAACTGAAACAAGTGAAGCTGAAAAGTACTGTCACTGTTGATTTAAAAATGTTATTTACAAAAAATAGTTTTGAAAAATACACTAACAGCAACTAAAAAAATATGTAAACTAAGTACTTATTATTTTATTTTGTATTTTACATTTTCTTTGATTTTTTTAAAAATTACAACGCGTGTAATGATACAAGTTGGACAATATTTGGCGTGAGTATAAGTAATGATTACTTTTGATATAAAATTCCCTTAATGTTCTCTTGTGCAGCTTTCTACTAAAATCGTAAATTAAATTTATTTAAATCCATAGCCTTAGCTATATATTATATTTTTTAATACTTATGTCTAAATTATAGCAAATAATGTTACTTTTTATTTCCTTTTTTCAACAATTCTCATTATCTGCCAGTACTCTGCTTTTTAAGCATAAACGGTAATTTAAAGCATTTTAATAAAAAAATTATTAAACCTACCACCAAAATCATATTGAATCATATTTAGGTTTTGGGATATGTACGGATAAAAATCTGAGGACAAAAACTCATGACACGAATCATGTTACTGAATATATCGAAATTCACACAGGTGATATATTTTAATTTTTGGTTGAACAAGGCACGCCAAAAGTGTTTAAAGCTTGAGCGGAATATCGACAACACTTAGCACAAAAACGCATTGCCCTTTTGGTTTCTTGCAAAATACTATTATTATCCGACATACATTTAACGTTTACAACGACACATTTAAATAAAATTAACGAGGTTTTTAGTTCTCAGATAAAAGAAAATTCTGGAAAAGTTCGGTTTACTAGAGAGTATGTATTTTACCTGAGTTAATGGTTATCGGTAGAAAAATTAATGGAAAATAAATTGTTACCGTAATAATTGTGTTAACGGTAGTGGCGGATCCAACAGTTTGGGGGATGGGGAGGTGTACGAGAGAATGTTTTAAAACTGAAATTAAATACTATCATAATAATTTAGGTACTCATTTCATTTGATTATATTAATATTTATTCCTAAAATTATGATGATACTACGCCTATCCCTCTTTTTTCTCTTTTCCCTTGCCACGAATACAAAGGATAGAACTGAACCTGCACAAAGGAGAAGTTAACCCCCCCCCCCCCCCTTTTTTTTTTCCGGTCCACCAGGACCACCAGAAAGTCTAGTTAGAACCGTACCTGGCTAATTATAAAGCTACGTTAAAAATTGAAAACAGTCTGAGCTATTACTTTGCAGAGTTAGTACATACTGTAAGTACTTCAACACGCCAAATTTGGTATAAACGATTTTAATGTTTACAGACACACATAACATCTATAGACTTCTATTATCAAAAATATGCACTCTAAAAATTTGAAATTAATTATACCAGGAGATGTTCCATGGTACGATTAATACCTTGTCAAAATTGTTGACTTTCGTTTCCGTAGTTCCTGATACGTAATTCAAAGCCTTCCTTCTGCAGGTCACGAGATTAGCTTACTTTCCGAAGTAAATAAAGGCTTATGACATCACTTTCCTGTCCAGCGCTTACTTTCAAAATGGTGGCCATTTTAAAATATACGGTCATTCCACGGAAACCATTCAACTGATTTTAACAAACTTTCATATTTTGGCAGTGCAACATGTAAGCATTGTATTAAAATTTGGATATTGTTGTTGGTCCGCTATTTTGGAAGATAACACCACATGAAAAAATAAAGCCTTTACATGATATCTCAAAAACGACTCAACAAATCCACGTAAAATTTGGCAAGTAGGTAAGTCTATGGTAGGCCATAAAAAAAATATGTTATTTTAATTGATTCGGCAATTTTTTTTAAATAGCGTGACCATAACAATATGTTAGGTTTATTTGGTATGTCTATCATACAGTTCAAACAATTTAGAACAATTTTTGTATGCTGAAAGTATATATTACAAGGATCATATGTGTCTAACCATGACAATTTTTCCCCGTCATTTTGTATGATAGTGCAACACTAATAAATGAAGTTTTAATGTAATATCTCGGGAAAAATTGACTGATTTCTTCAAAATTTTGCAAACAAATAGTACTGTGGCAGGTGATGTAAACTGATGTGTTTTATGTAGATCAAACATTTATTTTTAAAATGGCGGACGTAACGCCATTTAAATTTAGTATGCTCTATCGTCGAAATCATGTAATTAATTACAATTTAACTGTGTTTACTAGCAGTATATATTGCAACAATCAAATCTGCACACAAGAAGTATGTTTTTTCCGTTATTCTGTAAGATAGCATCACATGACAAAGTAAATTTTTTATATAATATTTTCGGAGAAACCCAGCAGATCCCTACCAAATTTGGCAGTCGTATATGACTACGGCAGGCTATTTAAACTGATATGTTTTGAGTGGGCCAGAAAAATTACATTCAAAATTGCGACCATGTGACATTTTAGTAACTTGTATAGTGCTAATAGCAACACTAGTATTAGTATAGCATTGAACATAAAGTCTATGTATAATGCCTTGTTCATATTTACAAAAAATTGTTACCGAAAAGGTTCTTAATTAGCACGGCTTCGTGTAGATCTGTTTTAAGCCTTATTTCCAAAGGAAATATGTTATATCTACGAAACTACAAAATATATTTCAAATTAACTTTGTATGCTGGCAGTATCTATTATTTAGAGGTAATTTGTCAATAAAAAGGCTCTTTTCTCAGTCAATTTGTAAGATAGCCACAAATAAAAAAATTACGTTTTTATATCATATATCAGGAAACAGTCAACCGATTCACGCCAAATTTGCTGAAAAAGTTGTACTGTGGTAGGCGATATTAATTTGCAAGTTATAAATGTGTCAGAAACTTATTTTCATAATGACGGCTATAATAACACGTTAGCTAGTGTGCTATATCTACGAAACTACGTAACCGATTTTAACTTAACTTTGTATTCTGTATCTATTACTTTCATCAAATGTGCTAGTAAGTAAGATTTTTGCCATCAATTTATGAAGATCGTCATGTGAGAAAAATGAAGGCTTTATGCNTCAAATGTGCTAGTAAGTAAGATTTTTGCCATCAATTTATGAAGATCGTCATGTGAGAAAAATGAAGGCTTTATGCCATATCTCAAGGACCAAACAACCTATTCCCACCAAAACTTACACGGAAGTAGTGCTACAGCCGGTTATGTAAACAGCAGGTTTTTTTTTATGTCGTTGATGTGAATAATTTAGGTTAGAATTCTACATATATTAAACAATTCAACAAAATTTAACCAAATTTTTTACACTAACAGTATTCATTATAAGCATCAATTATGCATACAGACATCCTCTTTTGCAGGCATTTTTACAAATAGTGCCATGTGAGGAAATTGAACCTTTTGCCTTATTTGCAGAACCATTCAACTAATTTCCATCAAATTTTGCACATTATTAGTGCTGCAGAAGGCCATGTAATATTATTTGATTTTAGTGGGATAAGGCACTGATTTTAAAAATGGTGGCCATACTAATATTTGATAAGTTGACCAAATTCAACCAAATTTCCTATGCCGACAGTATCTATTAGAAGTGTCGTATACAAAACCTACTTATAGGCAAATTTATAAGATAGCACCAAATATGAAAATTAAGTTTTTATGCCATATC
>NQII01003148.1:234210-285093 GCA_002778355.1 Clitarchus hookeri | reverse complement strand
GATCTTTGTTATCTATTCTAATAATTAAAAGCATTATTTTTGTATTTCTTTGTTACTGTCATCATGCCTATTACTAGCAGTAATAAATAGTTATCATGCAAAATATAATTAAGTGTGTTGCCCGTGTTGTGTAATTTTTTAAACTTTGTTAAGCTTAGTTTACACGAGGTGGAGGAAAGTTGGAAGTAACTACGAATGGACGGTACAACACACAAGCCTACACTTGCTTTCTGTATTGAAGGAAACAAATCCTGTTCTCAGCTGTTCCCTCCTGGAATTCAGTAACGTAAAATGGTTGTACAGTGCAATTGAGAAGTCGCACACATCAAACTAAACATTATATATGGTATAGCAGTTGAAATAGTTTTATCCAGTACACTGTAATAGTACTAACAACAAGCATAAATGCCATCTGTCGCGTGTCAGTCGTACAATGTCTGCAGTCTGTTAGTTGCTTGGCAGACATGTTTTCCCAAGAGCTGCGAGTGTTCGCTCTTGAACATTTCGCCAGTAGCACTTGTGCACGTTTGAAAACGAGTTTCAGCGGAAATATCCAGATTCTACGCTTTCTAACAATTAGACAATATCGAGATTAATCAACAGCTTTCGGGAATGCAGAACGGTTGCAGACTGGAAAATATAAAGACCGGCCATTTTGACAGAGCAAAATTGGCTGACATGTAAAGAATGACGATGCGTTTTCCTTCAGAAAGCATGAGGAGTGTCAGCAAAAGCAGGGACTTCGTATCGACGTGTTCAGAGAGCAATGAAGAAGTTACACCTACGTACATATCAAGTTCGCTACACGTACGAACTTCAGGGACCCGGATAAAGACCAATGCTTCGTGTACTCTACATGGTTTCGGTCATTTGTTGATAACCATGGAATTGTAAAGCTTGATTGGGTTTTCTTCACTGACAAAGCATGTTTTCACATTAGTGGCTATGTAAATACTCAAAACAATAGGATTTGATAATCTGAAAATTCACATGTATTAAATCCACATATTGTGTCGCATGAAAAGCCCTTGCTCTGTCAGAAAACTTATGTGTGGTGTGGTGTTGAATAGAGGGCCCAATTTTTTAAAACAGGAAACAGTGAAATGTACCAAGACATCATTACGCAGTTTGTGCTTCTTGACTGTTGGTTGCGGCAAGATGGTTCCACCACGTCACATTTAATGAAACTATGCAGTTCTTGCAGGAGTTTGCCTGTGACCGTCTCATTCCCTGTGTTCATGCAATTTGTCTCCTTTGGGAGTACCTTAAAATGAATGTCTACGTGAACTATTACGACGGCGATTACCCGCATCCGTTTACAAGTGCGTGACAAAGCTTCAAACATGGAAAAAAAAAAAAAAAAAAAAAAAGCTCACGCATGCATTACTGAACAGGGAAGCCATTTCGAATATGTTGTAAAGACATTGATTGATTTTTTTTTTTCAATGATGTGTGGAACTTTTCAATCTCACTGTAGTATTTTATAATGGTTCAGGGACTGAATTTATATACTGACCACATGCTCATTCAGGAAAACAAAAAGAAAAAACAGCATACAAATGTGTACAAATTTTCAAGTGAGGTAGTTTTGCTGTGGTTTACATTGTGCGAGCAAAAATAGTACATTTTCAGTAATCATTAAAATAAATAAATAAATCAATCAACTCGCATTTCACTACGAGGGTAAATNCAAAATAGTACATTTTCAGTAATCATTAAAATAAATAAATAAATCAATCAACTCGCATTTCACTACGAGGGTAAATCAAGTTCACTTGCTAGTGCTGCAGAATATTATTACATTAATCATTCAAGATAATCTCGTCTGTTTTTAATACCAACATACTTGTGCAACATTCCATTGATTTTGTAGCTGTTCATTACAGTTTTACAACTTAAACATCATTTTTAGAGGCATAGCAAACAATAACGAAAATATAATAAAACCGCTACTGTAATATCACACTATTGAAATAAAAAAGAAATTCTTCCTCAAATGAAGTATTGCTTTGCCTTATTAGCATAAATATGAGTTTGCATGCAAGTCAACAAACCATTATTTTATACGCAACTAAATATAATTTGTAACGTTTGCATATTGACGTAACTATTTTATCACAACATGTCAGTAAATGTAAGGACAAAGAAAATTAGTAGGAACTTAAAAAGCTATATTTAAAACATTTTGTTGCCCTCCTTTATAAATTACAGCCCAAATATTGTGTGGCATTCACTATACATATTTTCATTGCTATTGTTTATTTTTCACATAAATATAATTGTTTAATTGTATACCATGTCTAAATCATTTTTATGTGAGTAGTATTTGTACCACAGGCCACAAAATCAAATTTGTGTCTTACGCTAGAAATGTTTACCTTCCTTGANTGTCTTACGCTAGAAATGTTTACCTTCCTTGATGAGCAATGAATTACTGCAGTCTTGGATTTCTGCATATCTCTAGTTAGGCCTTTAGTTAAGGCCCAGGAATACAGGTTCCTANAATGAATTACTGCAGTCTTGGATTTCTGCATATCTCTAGTTAGGCCTTTAGTTAAGGCCCAGGAATACAGTTTCATATTTCTTCACAAAAAAAATACTGAATTCAGTGAAATTTTTAGTCTATGTTTAAACTAATTTTTGAAACTAAGTTAAAAAGAGTAAACTTAGTCACTGAAAAGACTTTCATCCCTACTCGTGTCTTTTTAGAAAGCCACATCAAGTAATTTACTTGCCTTGTTTAAGAAAGACTAATTAATTTTGGAAAGCCATACTTTGCAAGTACTACTAAAAACAACTTAACTGTTGGTAAGCAACTCAGGTCGAGACAAAATGCCTTTTCCTAAAGATATCTGTCAAGACCTCGCTGTTAAGAGCAGTCCAAATCTCTTCACCCCTACAGATATGAAATCCGAATTACAAAACTATTACTGTTCCCTGAAGACATGACCGTGCAGCAAAGGCTTTGTGTAGCGTACCTAGTAATCTACACAACAGACATTCAGACGTAGGTGAAACATACTTTTAGTTGTGATATCTACTAATTGAAAATTAAATTAATAAATTATACACTAGATGGTCCATCTGCATCTATGAGTGGGAAAAACAATGCAAGTATTAAATGGTCATGAGTGTCACCAAAATTATGCTAGAGAGATTGGGTATTACTTTGGTTTAAACACTTTTTTTATTATTCAACTTCAGTAAAACTTCTGAAAACTAAGCTGATTAACCAGGAAGACTTCTTAAAGCTAAAATTCTCCCATTTGGTTATAGAACAAGTGAAAAATGATTGAAGTTTGCTTCGCAGGACATCATTTTAACTGGGAACATCTTAAAAGGGTTTCTTTCACAGACAGCACACCGCTTACTAAAACCGTGAATTGCATTCCAATGTAATGGTAGCACAAAGGGAGCCGCTCACAGCTGGCGACAATGGTGGACATCTTATCTCGCTCAAGGTAATCTTATCTGCCACATAAATACTTCCAAAGATGACAAAGACGTTGCGTAACTTCACTTCACTACCTGCGAGCGCACAAGAACACAAACATTCGTGCGACTTCCAACAACCTCTGCCATCGGGAGGGGAAGGGTAAAGGGCACTGCTGCAAATCGGCACGTCCGTGCACGGTACAGCCAAGGTGGCCAGATTAAGTAGCATTCCACCAGTTGTGCTATATTTTCTACGGCCGTGGAGCTCAAAATACAGTTTGGTGACTGGTGGGCCAATTTGGGCAAAACAAGAAAACCAAAGAATTATTTGCTTTCCATTACCAACCAGTTCAGATACCGCTACTGTTTGGCAAGCATCAAAAATAAACAACTAAATAAATAAATAACTTTCACCAGCATGCATGTCAGCGGTTGCACAGTCTTTGTAAGTAAGAGTAACTTACTGAATAGAGACCGTCCCTGCCGTCTGCTAAATGTGTCGTGTAATTGTGAAGAGTCACTGGCAGACTTTCAAAAGCCAGAAGCTTCAAAACATTCCTAATAACTATATCACAATTTCCTGTACATTTTGAATGCTTTTTTTTAAATCAAACCGCAAGTTGTGGTGGCTTTTGGCCATAAGCCACGCAGGATTTACGTAGCAACCTCGTGAACGTAAGGAGCTGCAGTGCAGGTTACTGCACCCAGCAAGTGTCCCAGCTCTGACGAGCAGCCACAGTAACGGCTGCAAACTGGGCACGTGGGCTGCCGAGTTGACAACGCAAGACTAAGGAACTATCCTAGGCAACTCGTCCACACAAACCACCAGCTGAAGCTCCTCCCTGAGAACACACTGCATTCAGGACGTCCCACGTGAAAGTGAAGTAGTCCACGTTCTACAAGTATACAGACGAGCACGCAAAATAAACATTACTAAAGACGTTGGAAATGATTGTCGCGGCAATCTAGTCAACACTGCCTCCAGTTCTACACATTCAAATACACACGCTGCCATTACGACCTATCGATACAACGAATGGCAAAGTATAAATTAATCCATTTGTTGTTGGAGTGCTCCCTTAACAGGTACACACTCGTAACCTCTACTGCAAACCTTTCTTCCAAGAACGCTCTACCCTCCCATCTCAATCACGTCTACCTGTCTGGATTGGGGTATGCCTGCGAGCATGCACATGGCTACTGACCTTGCAGACATATTAAATGAATGTATTACGGAACTGTGAAACATTCAAATTGACATCTATCTTTTCCTTAGTTCACATGTGTATTGAGTTGCGATACTTTTACGTGGGACCCTTTACAAGCAGTAACTTCCATAACACCCTATCTATTATACCAGAGACTGACACACAAATTTTCACACGAGTATGAAAATACAAAACCATGCAAGTTTCACTACAAGCTAGTCATCATGCCAACTACTTGAAGACAGCTACATGTGTGCCAACATTTTAACATCTCGCAATACTTTATGTACCCAATCTAAACTCTATACACTGCTATGTCAATTATCTTCTAACACATGGGGAAATGTCTGCTAAAACCACATAGGAAAATATTGGTACATTTCCAAACATCCTAACAGCAACGCAATACAATTAATTCTGGCAACTGGAGACAGAGTCTAGCAGACTGGAATACAAAATTTAAGATGATTTATCTGGTTCAATATAGGAGAGTAAAGAGTGGTGGAATCTCAAACAAATGCACAACAATTTGTAACAATTACTGAACACTCGTTATAAAGAGGGTTTTCTGGGAATTGAGATTCATATACAGGGAAGCCTATTTTCCACACCTTGCAGGAGGAGAGAGTACATTTTACACAGCCTTGCAACAAATACCAGTTCACAAATGAAATATATTTTTATAAAACTCTAAAGCTAACTTTTATGGCACCACGTTTCAGATTCACAAACAAGACTACTGGTAACCAGTTTATAGATTTCATTAACTGCAATTACGTATACGTTAACAGTTAGTTTGTACACATTTCCCATTCAATTCAAGATACACCATACAGCGTCACCTTTTCATTGCCTCACAAACTCTATTGTACAACATGCGACGCTCTCCACAGCTGATGCTGACGACCTCATTGTCGGCACATCCTCCGACAGTTACTTCAACTCGGCAATGAAACTTCACAGCAATGTCGCACAGACCATGCAAAGGGTCCAAGAATGTTAGGTACCAAATATGGGTTTTTTTTTCCAAGCTTACATTACTTCGTACTTAAAAGACATAATTTTATAAGTCGTAAATTTTCCCCCAAGAAATGCTGGTGTCGTACTAGCAACATCATATTACATCTTTTACAACTACGTATTTACTAGATAAACGCTATAATTCATTCTGAATCTCCCTTGAGTTCCATACCTGTCTACGTGGGTATTTTTCATCTTAACACCTGACTTTTTACTTCTTTCGGAAAATGATTTATCAAATTTCATACTTTCAAACAATTTCCTCCACATTCTTTTACCACTGTTGCCTTCTAACCGCATGTAAACTAAATTCTTAACATACCCTTGTGATCTTTGTTAAGACACAAAATTTTACACAAAAATAACTAACTTTACAGTCATACCAAAGTTCACATTAGAAAATATTGCTAAAAAAATGTGCTCCAAAATCAGCTGTCTTCCAAAAAACCTCCTGTAGCACATAACTCAAGGAGAGACAGGCAGCGTGGTAATACAACTATAAACAATTTAATACAATACTTAAAGTGAATTTATTAATTTTATGCAATTTAAACAAGTGTGACATATCTTCAGCATGCAACAATGATCACATTACATTGCAAACAGGTAATATTAAGGCTTATGAATGGTGAGAATGCAGTAATATTTTGCAAAAGTTGTTCATTGTATGCTGAAACTAAATATCATGCTAAAAGTAAGTAATTGTGTGTTTAATAAATGTTATGAGTTGTCAAAGATGTGATAACACTAAAAAGGCCTTTATGTTTTTTAATTAATAGACTATGTAACTGTAATACTAGCAAAACTATTAAACTTGGAAATTTGAAGTTTAAGAAATGATTTTGTTTATGTAATTATCTACATCAAACAGAATTTGGATATATTTGAAAAAAAAAACTCTTTAAGGGGACTCAAACTTCAGGGATTGTAGGTATTAAGAAGCGACAGAACTTGTTCTCACTAAATAACAATGTTAGTGAAGTGTGGAAATCAGTCTCAAAAATTTTATTAACAGGGGATTCATAGGACGTGATAAGAAGGTCTATTATTATTTAACTATGTGTGAATGTTATGTTTAATGTCGCTGCTTGGCAAGATCCACTCTGGTGCTGTGTGGGACATTTTGTTTGGACTACCAACATTTTATATCATTTTCCTCAACTGACTTGATTTTTTTTCTATATTATGAGTTAGTTATGTCCCACAGCATGTGTGTGTGATTATCAGTGTATCATGTTCGTACATTACTTAAATTTTTTAATGTTCCACCATATGACTAATGCCACCTGGTGGGATTTCTGTGCACCAATACGACAGTTGCTGCGCCAGGTCGCTGTTTTTTCACAGTGTGATGCGCTTTCGTGCTGTTTGGTCAGGTCAATGCAAATAAGCGTAGGAAATGCTATCAGCCCTGCAGGTTTACTCTTACCTTAAGAAACTCGCTGTGCTATTATAGTTCTGTTAAATTAACTAACTGAGCTAGAACTTATTATTTCTTTTCCATCTCGATACTTTAAGTGTTAGGTNCTGTGCTATTATAGTTCTGTTAAATTAACTAACTGAACTAGAACTAATTATTTCTTTTCCATCTCGATACTTGAAGTGTTAAGAATTTTGAACTTCATCTTCTCATATTAGAACCCCAAGACCATAGACAGTTTGGATGGCCCTAAATTTGGAACAAAAGTAAACTATAGGCAAATCTATTTTAGGAACAGTTGAAATTAAGATTCTTGAAATAAACAAAACACTTTGGTATAAATGGCAATGTCCTGACTTATTTAAGAATGTAATATGCATCTAAGTGACGCTGCAATCTTTGGGCAGTGTTAGCCTTGCACAGGACAGAGATACATCTCAAGATTGTGACATACACTTAACTCCACTTACTCAATGAATACAAATGTGTACAAAAAATGTTCACATACAATACTTATAATTTTTGTATAAAACCACAATAATGTGAAAATACAAATCTTGCATACATGTTTATAATAACTGTGAGCAACTATTTCATCACAGCGATTTATTTCTGCGGTACTAATTCTTCCGCCAGAAATTTTCACCTATTGCGGCACAAGAAACTGAGCAAAATAAATGGATAGTTTCGTTAAGTGCTACTTCAAAAGCATTACTTTATGGCAAGAAACAATTACCTACAATTATTATTTTAGTGTGGGTGTTGGTTTCCATAATCTTGTGAACTCCCACTGATGCATTAGGAGTTAGCTAATGTGACGCACCCTCTTAAAGCCCGGCTTCACACCTTTTGCTGAAATTCTTCGTTTTTGTGTCAATTTTGGAGTCATAGTAATTACTGACAATGTACGATTATAGAAAATTTAAATTTTAAGAGCTGTTTAATATTTTTGTGCACAATTTTAATTGTATGTTATCTGCTTGATGTAAAATGTTGAGAACTTATTAATAAAATAAAGTATAAATAAGTTTTACATTTTACAACAAGCAGATAACACAAAATTAAAATTACGCACAAAAATATTAAACAACACTCAAAATTTAAATTTTCTATAATCTTACATTGTGAGTAATTACTATGAATCCAAAATTATGGCACGAAACTAAGAATTTCTGCAAAAGGGGGTTGAGCCTTAACTGTGCTCACGTCTACTTCTCTACTCTTCAAACTAACATTTGTCATTTTGTGGAGGGGATTGGAGTGGAGTTAAGGAGTTTGGGCAGCTCTCGACACGTGGGTCTCGAAGGCAGAGGAAAGTGACAAGAGAGGAGCATGGAGCAGCGGCAGAATACAATGGCCGGGCTAACTGGAGAACAAAGAAACCCCACCGGCCAGCGGCATCAACCAGCACTATTCCCACGTGCAAAAACCCAGGAAGCGACCCCACCAAGAATCTAGCCTGGTTCAACTTGGTGGGAGACAAGCTGTCCCACCACCACCCCATTTTCCATTTAATATAGGCCAAACAGTTTCTTCAATGAAATGTGTCCGTTTAGAAAGGGTTTTGCCCAGTGCTCTTGTACTTATGTTGTGCTTTTCTCTTTGAATTCTGCAGAGTTTTGTCTTCTATTTTAAAACCTACTTATTTGGTCAACACAGTAATTTTCCCACTACAAATAAGCATCAAGTGGTTTTGTTCTACGAAATATACATCGCGTATATTATTTTTCCACAAACATAAAAAACTTTACCTATATCTACCGTTTCTCTTTCTCTCAGTCTCTAGCATTATGACGCCCCAGACACCCCAGAAACCTTAACATGCCCTCAGGCAAGCGTACCCATGATCTGAAAAAACTGTCATTTGTGTGGACACAACTTCTTGCTAGACCATCAGGATTACAGATGTCGTGCACGTGGCGGGATTAGCTATTTATCTCCAGAGATTCAGCTCAGATAAGTAGCGGCTTTCGTAAAAGCTTCGTGCACGCGATGCTTACGTTTATCTACAACCAAAGTGTGAAGTAAAGCCCTGTTGCTTGACAAATGTGATTGCGACTGCACCCTAGATTTTCCCGGTTACTGCGTAAATATACTTTTATCCCTTCAACACAGACCGGCTGAACTGGAACACAATCTTAACAGATAATGAACTGAGCACGCACAATTTTTCACTGCAGAATAAACAAACTAGATGCAATGCCCACAGTGTGTTAAAAACTGCAATAACTGACCTACTAGGTAACTGCCTTCAGACACAAGTAATTCACAGAGATGACGGCATTAACAAGCAACACCAAGACCGACATCCTTTAACAATGCACACATTATATTACCACCACTCGTGCAGTTTAGGATAAAACTGCACTTCAGTGGCCTGATGTGAGTAGCCAATATTGAAGGCACTCAGGAAGGCGAAGGAACTGCACAAACTTGGCCAGCACGTACGTGGGAAATCAAGTCCGCAGCACAGATGGTATCAGAGCCGTGACTTCCAAAACGCAGGTTGTGTGCTTCTGCAGGAGCAACCATGCCACACTGTACAACGATACATGAGAGAACTTCACATTTCCCTAGCCATTTGTTATCGGTCTGCATGGATGCCCATAGAGGATTGGGAGAGGGAAAGAAGAGATTTGCCCCCCCCCCAACCCTTTCTATTACAATTTTTTTTTGTAAATTGCCGTGTTTTCCAACTATTCTATTTCCAAAAAAAATTTGCAAGTTTCTGTTGGTAGTCTCTGAACTTCATTTCTTTACCCAAATATAACTGAATTTTTAACTATATGCAAAAACAGTATTGCTTAGCAGACACTTGGTTTGGACCGTCGCCACATGTTTTAAAAAAATAATGTCACAAAAAAATAATGGTATTTTATATTTGTACCACATACTGTTCAATTTTTATACACATCAGTAATTACTCTTTCACCACAAAAAAATTATGAGCGCACAGTTTTTGCATAAAAACATTTAAGATCACAATTTTACTGTTCTAGAAATTTACAAATAATGAAAAGTATTTTACGTACAAAAATGAGATATTTCACACTGAAAGAAGATGCCAAGAACTACTACAAGGCGTGTAAAATCTTACAAGGAAATGTTTAATCAATTAAAAAATATAGTTGAAAATACAGAAATCCTTGCGTATTTTTTATTTGCGACTATACCTGAATTTTTGTAAATAACGTTTGCTAAGTACACCTTAAAATAAATTGAGACGAGGCCTTTCAGTTATCCTTGTTAAATTTTTGCAATTAATTTTATTCGTACATTACAAAAACTGTAAAATTTTGACATATACAAGTCATTTTGAGAAAACCACGAGATCTAAGAAGATTTCATCCGAGAGAAAAGTAGTCTCGGATAACGTCTACAAGTTGAACAGTACGTGGCACACACATAACTTAAATTATTTTGTAGCCAACGGTCGTACGATGGGTGCTTATGCTGGTTTGACCAACGTTCAAGACTTGTGTGGTTTTACACTACTTACACTCGTCAACATCTACAATTCCGTTGTTCATGGTAGTCAGCCCCATCCATACACCATTTCCTTCTCTCCGGCTTCGCTGTTGCCATCAAACTTACACAGTGGCCCAAGTTTTGGAAGAACAGACCAATTAAAGCATAAATTCACCCCACACGTCAATTACCGAACTTGACACTGTGGTAATGTGATAGCTAGGGTCTCCTCTCAAATACATCAACTACAAAAACCTGTTTCCACAGCTTCACGACTGTCGTACTGGCAGAGAGGAAAACAGCTGGCACTGCGTAACATCACATCTTGTTTTTGCAGACAAAAAACCCGCTAACACACGGGGGATAAAGAACAAATGCACGACCCTCGTGAAAAATAGCCTTCAGCTAATGGACCAGACCCCATGGGCTTGTTTAATTATGCATTTAACAATTGAAGATGCACAAAAGGGACTTGTGAGGAACAGAACCTGATGCCACAGAAGCTAATTGCTACCGCACAAGGTTATGATAAAGATCTTGAAAACATTTCTTGATACTGATCCAGCACAAAGTATTTGCATCCTTAACAATATGTCTATATTTTCACTGTATTTGTAAAGATGCTGCGCAAAAACCAATTTCATGGCATGGTTTTCAGGTCTATAGCTCAGAAAAATGGCAAATTTAGGTATTTCCACGTAGTCTTAAATATTCAATTTCATACTTCCAGACAATATCTTCCTTCTGCCAAGGTACTTATGCCAGCATCAGCATGTAAATGCAGCCATTGCCATGTTTGAAGTGAATTCAATTGTATTATAATTAATGGCATTTTCCATTTTCGTTAATAGAAGAAAGGTTTGGTCAATATCTTACAATTAGATAGTTTTAATTTTATTGTTTTTAATAAAATGTATGATAGTCGCGTGTTTTATTGTACAGCATGATGTGATATTTCAGCAGTAAGTTTCAGTCTGGTGTCTGTTTTTTTGGCTGCAACATCGTAATTATGTACCACTGTATAGTTTCCCCAGAAGAAAAACAGAAAAAGGAAATACATTAACATTCTTTTAAAAATTCAATACTTATATCGCATAAACTACAAAAACCTTTTAATTTAAAGTTCTGGATAGATGGTAACATCATTCATTTTATGCTGCTTCAACTCAAGTTGCAGAAATTTAACGTTCTCTGCAAATTAATTAAAACCAAAAGGAAAATGGCTTTCAAACAATAAGAAATCTTGAAATTGTGAAGAAACTCGCGCAACAGTCAAGCTCGCACTCCTTGAAGCTGGCGTGCTGTTTGAGTAATCGCATCACATGCGGCTAAACTATCTTGCAACTGTGAGCAGAACTGCACCTGCTGGTCGTCCTAACTGTATCCTTAATGATTGTGCAGCCATAACAGAGACTCGGCCCTGAACCGTAACCCGTCATGGTAATCAAGCCAAGTGCACCCAACGATGTACAATGGCCTCCTCAGCCCTTCCTAGCAGTAGAAATTGCAAAAAAAACATGAAAAGACGTAATTAAAACTAGCACAAATGTCGTAAAAAGCTATCCATCTTCTCATGATATGCCCCATAACTTAAAAACAGCAAAACATTACAGTTTCTATGCATTAAATGTAATTAACAATTGAATACGTCCACACATGCAAAGTACAATTTATGTGATAAAAACTGAAGCAAATAATCTTTAAAGTGTAATGCGTGGCCTTGAAAAATTACAAAGATCTCGACTAGAGGCTGTAAATGGAGTACAGCTGCCTTAAAAATAAAAACAATTCAAGGTCATTGCAAATAAGTTCTGCATACTTAACACACAATATATCGTCATGCGTGCGTGTCCATTTCATACGTCACCGTGAATATATTATTAGTGTGTACGATCGATCGTTTGCCATTATCTCTATTCCCCCTTCTCTTTTTCAAACTATCACCGACACTGAAACAGAGTTACTACATAATGCTTTACTCAATGAGGCACCCGTACTCTATTCCAAACTAGAAGCATATTCTATCTTTGATAAAGATATTGGAATATGAAGATCAAAATAATTTAACAAACTGTACAACATTTTTCTACTACCACCTAATCACAATTTATTAAGTTTTAGTATGCATGAAACTGATTATCAGAAAAGCTAACAAACAAATGTAAATAATAATACTGCCTAATTACCTGGGAGTTGGTGATGATGTTTACAAACCAAACTCTAGGAAAATAAAAATTTAATAAAATGAATTTAGAAATAGAAACCAAAGCATTAAGATTACTATATAAACAAAATAATAACCCTAACTTTTGCAAACATCCTGTAGTACCACACCAGACGTGCCCATACTGTTTGACCATGTCCCGTCGAGTTCTGCTTGCGAGTGATCCCCAAACAAAACATGCGACTTGCACTTTGCTTAGTATCACAAAAACACCCTGTTCCTGGTGAACCACATCCTGCTCTCAGAAATGTTGCGAGTTCATCTGACGGCAAGGCTAAACTCGACAGTATACACCCCAGGTGCTGTCATTTAACCATTGGCTGGTGCCTTCATGATGAGCGCATATCGTATGAAGCAATTCGCTCGGTCTCCTGCGTGTGTTAGTTGTTCTGGGCACTGCAGGGCAGGTCAGCAAACTAATGGCCCAATATAAATATACGAGAAAGTACATGTTGTTAAAGTCTAGCCTAGCGCCGCTCCAACTTGCGAAATTCCCGGGTCTCTGGTCGTGACGCACCTACTCCAATTTGCAGAGATTCTTTTGTAGTCGCCCAACCAGCAACTTTCAAAAGGGGACGTCCATCCACAACGCTATCACAGTCTTCATACTCTTGTTTTGCAGCGGTACTTCATTTCCAGCATCCTTATTGTAAATCTCTCACACCCCATCCTCTTGACGTGCCTACACCCTCATTCTTGCCTCCTCTACGATTCCTCCCAGCTCCTGTGTCAGTACATTCTCTCGTACCACTCAATTTCAAATTCTTTCCTTCCTCATTACAGCCATCATGCTTCTTTGCAAATTTTACACCCACTGCATTTATCTGTCTTTCCATCTTCTTCGTAACATTAATTATTCTTGTACGTCGACGGTAGAACTGAACACAGCCACATATCACAGCCGCACTAAAATGTCTATATTGTAAAATCACACACCATGCTGAAGAACTACACAAATTACATTGCACTCCAAATTTTCCCACAGAAACACGATCTGCAAGACCAGTGATAACTAAATAATTCTTTGCACCTAAAAATTTAACTAACTTACGATGTAAATAAAAATTTGCTCACTCTTACACAAGGCAGGATTATGATACCTTTGAGAAAATGGGTGACAAAACTTATGAATGGGATCTATCAATTACAGATGAATAAACAGAGCGTCCCTGTCCTTGCATGGTGTTGAGAATGACTACATACACTAGAATTAGGCCCGGTATACACAAGTAGTAAATTTTAACAGATTTTTAAAATACAGTACTTACTTCACACATATTTGTCACAAAAAAATAATTAAATACAAACTGTGATACAGGATTAAAGATAAATTACTGTTTACTCGATTGCAGAAACCTGCCACTTTTACAAGCATCCAATTACAAAATTAATTACCCAGTACAGAATAATGGCCTGTATGTAAAAGGCAATAAAAAGTTTCGGTAATTATGCAGTTTAGAGGCTTTTCTGAACGAAACATCCTAGACCAACAAAAGTAGCATTAATGGGTTCTGCACAGCTTACCTTGTTCACACTTAGGAGGGGGTCATGTTAAAATTAGTAGAACATATTAAAAAATTTTTTTACAAAATTGTGAAATGTACGAGCAGTTTATTTTAAAACCCTACTATCCTAGGTTAGATTAACACCCTACAAACCTAGTTAGTTTAAAACCCTACTATCCTAGGTTAGTTTGAAAACCCAACAATCCTAGGTTAGTTTGAAAATGTAAAATAGTGATTCACTCATTGTGGGGTTAGGTTCTGTTAGGTTAGGTGGGCACATATTACAAAATTAGTCTGACGTTAATGACCCTAGCATATTCGTGTTGTGCATAATTAGTAGTGGAAATATACCACTTTTCGGCCGCGGGGGGGGGGGGGTTTACCAAAAAGCCCCTAAACAGCATAATTACCAAAGTTTCTTTACATCCATGATGATTCTGCTTTGGTGAAGGAGTAAAAAATGTGAGGACTTCACACAAGATGTGTGTACAATCCTTAACTTGGTGACAACTTTAAATTTAAAAAATAAGACAGTTAACAGTCTTTACATCAGTTATTCACTTGTAATGAAAATACACATTCTCTGTTGTAATGTAAATTTTATTGAACTCAATATTATGATCTGCAAAAAGGAAATTTTGTTTAGTACTTAATATTTTGTTTGTTCCTAGTGTAATAAAAGTTCTTCTGTGGTTGGCACCTCCAAGTACACTGTGGCTTCAGAATTAAACTCAAAACTAATACGAAAAATCGTAACATGAAAATGAAGACTCACCAGGTCCGGAAACGGCAAAGACATAGCCGAACTTGGACTCCCGTTCCTCATCCTGTATCTTGGGCAGTCCCCGTGATGAAGACATTGTGATTTTCGTCCTGCAAAACACCACAGCTGAAGAACGAACACTTTCATAATTATACACAGCACTGTGGACGAGGAACAGGTGCAACGACCATCACATCATAATGCTTACGAAGTACGTTTACTGGTTACACGCCTCATGGTTGGGGTGTGGCAGGCTGGAACGTTACGCACAATGAAACAGAGAAAATGCTACTATTCAAAACGAGACTCACAAAAATACTATAACAATTTTGAGATAAACTGAAATTTGAGGTAAATGTTGAACAAGGCTTGTGGCATGAAGATGAGATCACCGAGAAATGTTGCCGCAAATGGAAAAATAAATCCGTGAAATATGACAGAGTGGAGGGGAAGCTTAATGAAAAGCCAGGCTGGGGCTCGCACATTACATTGTAGACAACCTTTGGCAGGTGCCAGGAAACTGGTGATGGAGGGGAGAATGGGGGCAAGCCAGCTACTGGGAGATTGATGTGCAGGACTGAGATTAAAGGATAAGCTCAGACATGATAGTGAAGGCAAAGCAGCTCAAGGGGGGAGGGGCAGTTTGACAAAGTGATGTTCTGTATCACAAGAACCTTCAAGCCACAGAAGCAACACAATCGCCCAGGAATACATGCAAGTGGTCGGGAAAAGGTATTTGATAGTTATTACATCCGACAATTCCGGTTTAAAACACTTCACTGGCCAATTAAATGATCAACTAGTTTTTAAAATTGGGTCAAACTGAAAAAAAATTGTTTGACCACGAGCAGCAATGGTCTTTCACACAATTGCCAAACCATGCTCAAAAGTTTTAACAAATGAACTTTCCCTGTTCCTACAGACTGGTTCAGACAATTTCATTATAGTGGCCCTACAGTACTACATAATAAATCTTAAGGCTAAGTCGTTAACCTGGTGACGGCCCCAATTTTATTCGTTTTTTTACGTCAGAACGGCAAATACAGGATGACATTCCCATACTAACCTAGATTTCAAGTCACTATTGTAACTACTGCTGGACTAGTTATGTCTAAAGTACCTAATCCACCGTCAAAAACCAAAGGAACTGAAGATTTTAGTTGTAATAATGTCTCACTAAAGAGCGTAAAACTCAAGAACGCATTTGAAATTCAACGACCTGGAATTAACCCGCAATGTCTGCATATGACGCGACAGGAAAGTAGGTCACAGCAAAGTTGCGACCGTGTCAATATTACATTATAAAAATATCAACCGCACATTAATCTCCTTCAGTTGTGCAAAGCACCAACTACAAAGGTTGAGTGTTTGCGAAATCAGCAATTCGGAAACCCCATCTTGTGAAAAGAAGGCGTTGCCCGTGAACCCTCGAAATGCAATCACATTCTCATCATTAAGTTATCATACGACGACATTGTTAGCCATTCTGCTTCTGCTACTGAAATAATCCCAAACAAACAGCAAAACGTGCTTGTTAGTATAACAGCAAGTGACAAAACGTTTCAAAATTCGTTTACACGGAGCAATCTGCTCCACTGAAGATACTACAAAAAAAAAAATTACAAAAATGAACATATTAATTACGAATAACATGCAAACCACTATAATATAATAATGTAACAAAACTTTTAACAAACTTTAAAAAGTCAATCCATCAAGAGTATGTTCTAATTAAGAAGAAAGCAGCCGAAAACCTCGACAACCTACCTCACTTCCTTCCAGCTGCAATCACAAGACTTGTCAGCTGACACTTACGTAAATACACAAGTCAATATTTTATTTGACAAACACATTTTATAAATATGCAATTTTAAAACATACCGAAATTACA
Source organism: Clitarchus hookeri (assembly GCA_002778355.1). Classification (NCBI taxonomy): domain Eukaryota; kingdom Metazoa; phylum Arthropoda; class Insecta; order Phasmatodea; family Phasmatidae; genus Clitarchus; species Clitarchus hookeri. Next base: position 268,159 of record NQII01003148.1, on the reverse strand, counting down.
ATATGAATTTTATAAAAACTTATTCACCTATTCCATAAATAACTATAATTGTAATTATAAAAACATAAACTGACATGTGCAATGAAAACCATAAAGACACCTAATTTTAATAAAGAAAATAAATAAAACTATTTTCTGGAATCTATCTAAAGTAGAGCGTTCTTGTATTTTGGAAAGTTTCTTTTTAAAAAATATGTATTGAAATGTATCGATTTAAAATCACAACGTTTGAATAAGTTCTATACAAATCAGGTTTCCTTCTAATCCTTCCAGCATTTCGTATAATGTTCACTTTCAACAAGACAAATGATCAATTGGTAAGATAACTCTTGTTTATAACCGCCAAGAAGCTGTATTTAGACAAATATTAACCTACATAGCCAGCAAACAGAGCTGCAACAACTCGAGTCACCAGTAATGCATAACTATTTAGAACATGTGAAAGATGAGCCAGGACATCTAGTTTTCTACAAAATATGTGGTCACACCTTCATAAGAAGAGCGAGTAAACATCAGTGAGTATCGCGAGCCCGTGGGAGGTGCCGTATCATGAATGTATCCATTAATAATTTTGTAAGGAAAGCGAAGTTTTAAGTGTTACAAGCTTGTTATCCATTACTTTGAATGAACCACAAGTCCACAGGTGCTTCTGTAGTCGACATACAGCCTAGTCAATGCCATGCCTTGTCGACAAGTCAATCGCAAGCACGACAGAAAGTGCCGACGAAAACGCAATATATCCACCCTCGTTGCCCTCGACTACGTGACTCATGTGGCCATCTTGGTTTATTCGCATCAAGGGGTAACATTGGCGTTTGCAAGAGGGGTGCAACTGCATCCCTCATTGTATACATAATTAGGAAAATTATAAAGAATACTGCCAATAGCAGTATCTACTTTTTTTCTGCCAACTGCAAGATAGTGACATGAACTACTTCTGCATGGTCTGGCATGGCCACTGTATTCACGTCATCGGGCCACAGTTGCAGTACCAGTGCGACCCGCGGAACACGCATGTCGTGCGACCCAATGTGTGTCCACATCGTTCACTTGGGAATGGGTCATGACCCGATACCGAGTGAGCCAACTGAGTGCCTGGTCTGTCCCTAGAGAAATCTGTGTAATTATGATATGAATCAAGTGTTAGAATTTGTATTAAATAGCATTAAAATTAATCGCCAACGCGCAAATGTTCGTGAAATTTTCCCCTAGAAGATTACGAAGTAATGACAGAATAAATTCACGCCACGTGCATATTTAATGAGGCGTAGAGTAGCAGGACTAGGGTATTTGAAGTGTTCTATATAATTTTCCCGAGTGTAATTGTGTGTGTAATCAAGCCAATTAGTGATGTGGGAAATAATTAGTCTTTCTCTCAACCTGACCGTTCTGGTGATAGAGTGCCCGAAAACTTAACAGACCTAGATTTCCCATATGCTCTGCAAGGCACCACATAATCGTTTTTTGTATTTAAATTAGTGGTTAAGAAAGAAATCTGAACTCTCCTCAAGCTAAGGGATATCTATTCCGAACGTTGAAGGGTCATATTGTCTGTATGTTTTATGTGTTTATGTAATGAGGTCAGTAAACTAAGGTACCTCGCAGGATGGTGTGAGCTCTCGGCGAGGACGCTGTTCGCCTGCGATACCCCTGGCAATCTGACTCGACGGGTCTTAGGTGCTGCACATGCGTCGTGTCGCGGAGGACTTTCATGCTTTGTTCTAAACACTTAACTGCAATAGGTTAATGTATTTTACTGGAATTTTTATTTAGTTTGCCAACAGTCTTCCACGCATTCGCAGCACCCATCTGTCAGCTCAATTTACCGACCTCGGAGGTTTAATTAGTTGTGTAAGTTTTTGTGCCATTCTTGGCATTTTTGTTCAGTAACAGTACAGGCTGTGTACACTACTCGATAATACAATTTACTTGAATTAACCGAAACTTGTGAGTTCTCATTTAGTGTTTTATTTCTGGCCCTGACCCTATCCAAGAAGTCATCGACGCCTCAAAGAGGCACCATTCACATATAAGGTAAAAGGTAATACTAAGGCGTGCTGGGGAGCCTCGATACCCCGGATATATATAACGTTTTCCTGTAAATTTGTACAGTATGTGTCAGGAGATACCGCCACATGGTCGTTAGGCCCACGATCATGAGAACTGTGACTTCGTGCTCACCCAGTCAGCTGGCACCCATTCTATTCGAAATATGAATATTGTGTAATATTCTTACTTTTCTTAACATAGTCGCCGGACGACATCCGCATTACTATCCCCGACCACTCAGGAAACATTAATATGCTATGGTGAAATTTTTCCATTCCCCGCCTAGTTCGGTATCCAAACAGCGAGTAAACTCAACCACAGCATTACAAAGGACAAAAGGTAACACTTGAAGGACATACTGCTGGATCCTTAATAAAAATGCAGTATAGTCTAGATGAGACTTCCAACGTGATTTGCTAATCCTATTATCAAATCAAGTGTGGTTAGGTAATGTACTCTTTGATATAACCACAAAACATCACTGGTCTGAATCGGCCCTTCTCTGTCTTTAAATATAACTCTGTTAATATTTTGGGCATCAAAGCAAAGTCTGACCGTAGCATCCTTCTTAGGCATGCAGACCATCGGTGAAGTATAAATGGTTGCTTCCCTCTTAATTACCTGCCAATTTAAGATCAGTTGCAAATATTCCTGTGCTGCTGGGAGGTATTTTGGTGGTCCGGGATATGATTTACACTGAAAAGTTTCACCTTCGATGAATTTTATTTTAGCCCGAATAGCTTGCTAATTCCTGGAACATCTGAAAAGGTATCTTGGTTGATCATTAACACATGGTAAAGCTGCCTCTGTTGGTCATCAGTGATAATCGAAATATCTGTTACTGCTTGAGTAATTTCTTCAGCAACTAACGTAGGCGTTTAACTCACAGGAACTTAAGAAACTGAAAACCACAATACTCTTTCTTGAGTGAACCTACAAAATTCTCTGCATCCTGCAATTTATCAGGAACAATTGCTTTGCATGTGCTATCCTTGGTGTAATTAACCTCACTCCAAAATTTAGAATAATTTCTTTTTCAGGCTTAATTCTGTTCCTAAAATTAAAGGCTCTTCTAGATTCTTAAAAATCAAAACAGTAGCGGTTTTAGGCCTTCCAATCCTTTCAATGTTAATGACTGTTTGACTGCTCACAATAGGGCTTGCCCCAGAGGTAACACTTAAAATTTATATACTGGGTACTGGCAGAAAAGGTAACTTGACTCCGCTGTTCTCAATTTCAAAAACTACATTTTCACTAATGTAGCTTATCTCAGCTCCGATATCTAAAAGTGCTGGAGTCTTAACACCACATAATTTTATAGTCACTACAGGACAAGGAGATAAATTAGCATTTACTACTGGTTCATATGTCTTTTGCAACAGAAATTCCCTAACTAAGTCTTGTGAAATCACAGTATTCAATGCCCAGGAATTTAATTTGTTCACACTCTGTACAGAAATTACTGAATCACTAACTGCAGATTTATATGAAACTGTCCCCCCTTGCACAAATGGAACTAGCGGCTGTAGACTACTCTCACTGAACCATTATAGTTCGACTTAGGTTAGTTCACTTGGTCTACTGCACCTTGCCCTGGGATCACTACTGGTACCTACTGATATTGAATAATCTGATGCTGGAATGGTAGTGCACTTGGATCTAGGGGCTCCTGCCTCTGGAAATACCCCTCATGAAATTGCATTTCATCACTGTTACTGGATGTAATAGGCACACTTACTGTAGGTGCAGTTCTGGGGTCAGGTGCAGGAGGTGCCAATTTAGGTGGTACAGGTGGTGGTTGGACCTCTGGTTGATCACTGTCCCTGTTGTGTTTCTTATCGGTGGTGTTCTGGCTTGACCCAGAGTCCTGTCTGTCTCCTATTCCCCCTGTGACCTTGCATCCAATACCCAGGATTATACCTATTCTTACCAGACTTCTCGGGGTTACTGTAGGACCGTCTCCTGTAGAGCCTCGTATCTTGGCCTCCCCTTGAATAACAGTTATTTTGCTGTGGCATGTCATACTGCCACAGGTAGGTGTTAAATCTGAGGTTTTGGTCTTGTGTATTATAGTATTGTGCACTAATTTGTTGAGATTGGCCGAAATGTCTAAACTGGTTTTGATTGTACGACAGCTGGATCGTATTTTGGTTACCTGGAGAATATTGTTTTCAAAATGCCTCTCATATGACTAGTGCTGGGTTTCTACTGCCTAAGTACTTCCTCTTTGTGTACTGGGTCTACAGTAGAGGTTATATTCTCAACTTCAGTAATCCTGCTTTCCAATGTATAAACCTGTAAAACCACATTCTTTTTGGGTATTCTCAACAGTCTTCAGTGTTTCCTGGATATTCTTCCGTAATGTATGTATACTGTGACTTGTCTGTGACAGGCATGCGTCGATTTCGTCATTAAGCTGGGTAATCTGATTCGTAAAATTTGTGGTTAAGGTCTCAGTGTGTCTGTAAATTTCCTCCATCACACTAGTTTGAACTTGTTGAGCCAAGTTCAGTCAGATAGTTTCGTCTTGTTGTGTAAAACGAGACTCATGTGTTTGAGAAAAACGAATAGACATGTTTTCCCTCATTTTGACCAAATCTGTGGTGCTTGAATTGTTTGAAATGGGTGTAGCATGATCAGCTGTTACGGGAGTAGACGGGCTAAAAATAGCTCTGTCCGTTTCACTTTCTATGGCCCCTCCAGGTGTTTCGAGGTGTGTGTGTGCTGACTTTCTATTATTGCCGTTACATCTGTTAACTGAGACACTTTCCCTGTGTTTGACTGTTTATTCTCGTCTAAGTTCGTGCTACGCAAAAAGTAACTTTCTCTGAGACTGCCATCCATGTTTCAATTAATGTGTCACGTGAATGATGAAGCATCGCCATGTTTAATTTTTTTAAAGGCCACATGATAGGGCTGCCACTTTCTCTGTGAAGTGGATGTCACAAGAAAAAAAATTATGTTAAGGTGATATTCTGTGTTCATTGATGTATATGAATTAAATGCAATGACGTAGAACTTGACAAATACCATCAAACAAAAGAAAAGAAAACACTACCAACAGTAAACCATTGCAAATATGTGAAAAAAAAATTACCAATAAAATGAAGTCAGGTTATTATATACGTATTTAAAATAAAGGAAATAATTTTTTTATGATGTCTATTAAAAACTGAGCACTGCAACAATAAGTAATAATAATAATAAACATGCTGATGTGAAAAACCTTCATCAAAAATGCGACCATGAGTTTATAAGACCTGAAAATACCACCATCAATACAAAAAAAGCTTAAATGGATATTGTAAAAAAAAACTAATATTTTTATAATAACTAAAAATGATATCCCTATTTCAAAAATTTTAAATTTTAGGCAAAAAGTTTGTTTAAAATAAGTGTTATTCCAGAATAAAGTTTCTTTACATTTTCAGAAAAATAAATGTATTGGCAGTTCTACAGTCATTGTTAATGCAAAAATGGCTCATTTGGGTCATGCAGAAAACTGTCCAGATCACGCAGTAAATGTAATTTTACTTAAAAAACAGAACATTATTTGATATTTAGTAGTCACTCCTGCTAAGAAAAACGGATAGCGTCATAACCAACACAGACATAATGTTCCAACATTAAGAGGTGCCAAACACTTCCAAATAATAAGCAGGCCTACCCTCCATCTTCTTCTCTTTGTGATGGGGCCTCCTACAAACAAACCCACTTTCTGGGAGCAATAAAACTAGCCTGCCTCATGGTGGCGCGGGTATTTGAAAGATAAAATTCCTGGCGAATATAACCAGACTAATGCAACAAAACGAAGAAAAAACTTCATGCGGTAGTCACCGGGACTACCTGAAAAACTAACCAAGCAAAAAAAACATAACTCTAACTTAACTACCACAAATAAAATATATATAAATATTAATCAGAAATTAAAGAAAAATTCCAATTCCAATAATTATTAAATATAGTTACAATTTCAAGATCATTTAATTATTAATATTAAAATGTACGCTAAAATTTGTCTTAGATAATCCAAGCCCTATAAAAGGGTGAAGTGATTTACAAATATGTTTTAATTGTTTTACTTTTACATGTACATATAATATAAAATGACTCTTTGATGTCGTTTTTGTCATTTTACATTAACTCATTTGCTTACCATAAAAGAGCGTAGTATCGAACACTATTCTTCTTTTTTCCGAGGTGTATCATGTTTGCATGACTATCTTTGGTATATACCCTTCTTTCCTCCATGAATTGTAGAATTTGAAATTGACGAGTAGGAAAACTTTTATGAAATCTTGGCATACTTTCATCTATAGTGTTTCAAATTTTAAATTATTTAATGGTTTTATATACTTAAACATATAGAGAGGTTAAACAGTGGATAACTGTCCGACGATGACTCGGTAAAACACTTGTGCGAACTATTGAGGTTATGTTTACCGTGTCTGTAGTGCTAATTTACTGATATAATCAATTTCTTTGTGTTACCAGGTCAAAAATCGAACTAGGAGATGTCACGCCTCACAATATAAAACAGTTAAAACGACTGAACCAAGTAATATTTCCAGTATCTTATAATGATAAATTCTACAAAGACGTGCTGGAAGCAGGTGAATTGGCCAAATTGGGTAAGTGAAAATGAAATTTGTGTATTTAATATTTATGATATTGTAACTCGAAGACTATGCATAAGCATGTAGGGAGGTTTCGTATAAGGCGTATAATGTTGAGTGTAAGCAGCCAGCGCAGTACATCGATGGGGGTGAATGTGGGAAGTTAGTTTAGGAAAGGTGCTTTGTGAAATAAACCCTGACAATTGTTAAGAATCGCGGCTTTTCCGCAAAATTATTGTTGGGGGGAGGACAGTAAATTGTATGTATATACAGCACATTGAATACGAATTTCGTGGGGGCATTTTTACAGAAAAGCCCCTAAACTTAATAATTACCATCAATTAAACCACAAATACGATAGTGGTGAAGACTGATCATCAGGGAAATTGTGGGGTGAAACACGTAAAATATATTTAAATTACATGTCATTTGTGTTCCTTAACCACGTTAAATGCAAGAAGACAAACTAATTCAGCCTAACTTCACAATATATGAATACAGGAGGAGATGAGTGCAGACACGACATAGCATAATAAGTAAGCTCACGTCTGGTCATCCATCCTTGCCTATCGTGAAGTTATGTTTAATTTGGTTAAGTCTGCTGCATTTTACATGACTAGCGGCAAATGTGCGTAAGCCCTTCAGTTACCACACACTCACTCAGTACTACACACTACAATTCACTACACTATTTACATTCCTCAGACACTCAAATTTCCGCACAATTATTATATTTTTTAACACTTCGCACGGACGTAATGGCACACAAACAATCGTATTTTCGCACAATTGTGTGATTTAACGCTTCAAACAGAATGAATTGCAATAAAACACGCGTAACAGCACTCGTAAATCACAAACCTCCGCACAGTCAAATTGACACGGTGCACTGAGTCTGCGCACATTCCCAGCGTACAACTGTGACGTAAACCAAGATCGATGCACGTGTGTTTCCTGCCTCTGTGCATCATTGTACACCATCTGTGAACGTCTTTTTGTGTTATCTACTATATGTATATTTATTCTACTACTAATATGCTATGTAGTACAATCCTCTCGTGAGCCTTGAAAAAATCAACAGGATTAAGTGATGTTCAGACACCGCTCTTGAGCACCGTGGTTTGTACCTGTATAACCTTAGCGCGTCTGCAAAAACATACCTCGTGACTAACGTTTTGTAAAATACGATTAATTTCCAGAGGTGTTCTCGGATGAAACACGATTCTGCAGCCCGAAAGAAATATATCTGAGGTATATTTGACGTGTTTTACTGCATTATCACCCCAATCTTAATAGCCTTCCTCACCATCACATTTCATAGTATATACTGCAAATTACGAGAAGCCCCAATAAAATTGGTATTAAGTGTGAATAGTAATAACCAAATATAACATTTGCAGGTATTATTTTGTAAATTTTTGGAAAAGTCACTATTTTTTATAATTACCGGCTATGTGTATGAGACCATTAAATTAATTTTTGTGTTTAGTGCTGTGTCTCGGGAAGTTAGCACTTCTGGGATATACTTCCCAAAGAGTTTTGAAGTACGTTTGTTGTCCCTGAAAGGACGGGGGCCCACTCAGCATCGCCCATTGCTGTTGGTTATGACAGGGCTCTGCCAATAACGAGCGTCTTTGTGCGACTCTTCATCGTAATGGTAGCGAGGATGGAAGAGAGACATCCTCAGTGTACTAAATGTGTGCGGGCATGTCTCAAAGAAGCCCAAAAATTGCCAGCATACTAATTTTAGCACATAAATCCTCTACCACAGGGTTGTCCAAAAACTACACCACTGATGCCGCAATAGGAAATTGTAAGATGTTCGCTTTGAGTTAAGTTATTGTTCAAATTTCAAACAAATTAATTTTGTTGAAGAGACTAAAAAAATGTATTTAAATTAATTTTGGCAAGAATTTTATTAATTTTAAAAGCAACCCTAAGGAAGTTCCGGAGGTCCTGTACAAGAAGAAATCTTTGCTCTTGAATTGCTAGTCGTGCAAAATAATAAGTCTGAACTACCCAATTAACTTTGAAACAATTTTTTTTTCTTTTTTTCAAGATCGTAAAATATTGTGGAAAGTTACTAATGTTCTCGCGTAATGTGTTTCTTAATATATGTCGGTTCCTTGTGGGAGTAAAAAGTAACGTAAAATTTTCACAGTTTAATCATAGTGCTACACACATTCAGTATCCTTCAGAATAATTTCTTTATCAGGCAATAGATTACCATCATTGAAATTATATTATGTGTTTGCAGAATGTAGTGGTCTATTAATTATGTTTGTCTTACTTAATGGTAAATTCTAGTGTCTTCGCTTGTACTCTGATTCTTCTGTTTGACAGCGACATATTGGAACAAAGGTAATTTCATTTCACTTAACCTGGTTTTTGTATATGTTTTGTGCTTTGCTAATTAATTTATGATTTCTCATGTTACTTGTGTAGGCTATGTTCTGCGATACACACTATTTTCCATTGCTCATTTTAAAGGTTTAAATAATCAAGCCGTCGTCACCATTCTTTTCACACGCGCCTATTTCTTTTTCTCACGCAGCCCAGCTTCACAAAAATACCACAATTACCGACCAACACAAAATTATTAAAATATTTATTAACTCTACAAACCACAACAAAATTCTTTTATATACACAAAATATATACGAACTGTGATTTCCGCGTATAATTTGACTTTTGATTCGCTGTTCTCAGTTATAACTACATCATAGGCTCGTATGGCGGTACATGTAAAGGTCCTGAACGCCTCGTGTGATATATTTTTATTTACCAATTCTACACGACGTATTACAAAGGCCACGTAAATTCCGATAATGTAAGCCTTGCGAAAGCCTAATATACAGTTTTCATAGCTCTCTGAATTTCCCTTCGAATAAACGTGATTCTTAAGTGTCGAAATATTTATCATGTTTCTAAGGTATATCCCTGTACTAAAGCCTAAATTATGTTTGACCTAAATATACTTTAAACCCTTCGATATTTTTTAACTCCTCTGTGGATTAGTTTAGCATTATTTGGGTTATGTAAATTTTAAGGTTGGGTTACCCCTTTCATTTCTAGGTTTTAGATAATTATTTACGTGTTTATTAATTTGGTTGCCTGAGGCAATGTTTGGTCGTAGTATTATGTTATGTTAGAAGTGCCATAACAAAGTAGTTTTTTTTTTTTTCTAATAGTTTCTATCTGGCGACCTTTTCCATGATGCGCAGATTGCAACTTACCATGTTTAAATGGTAAATCTTAAGTTTTTTTTTTTTGTTGTCATCTTCCCTTACAGATGTGTCGAAGGAAGGGTTCTTAGCACAGCGAAGCATGTTCATCATGATGGCAGGTTTATGTAGTCTGCAGCCAAAAGATAAAGAATGTAGTCAGTCATTCAGGAATGTGGACAATCAAAGAGGATCCACAAGGTGTTCCACTAGTTTCTATTAGTTCTGCTGGAACTGCCAGCACTTTCATTGCCGCATCCTGATCTGATAAGTAACTGATGTCTTGCTGGTTTTGCTTTTTGTCACCTACGAGATGTATTTCAGAGGCAGGCGCACTGTATTTCCACCTTTACTCTTTATTTTAGTTTTTTCTATCCAGAGACCATTTTGACGGGGTCACTCGCCTCTTGACAGACGCTGCTGTGCAGTTGACTAAATGCTGAACTTTAAATTTCAATTTTGGGAGGTTACTAATTTTTTCCGTAACGTTTTTTTTACCATTGAAAAAGTTAACTTCAGTAACAAACATTTTGATTGAAACTTTAATCCAGTCGTTATTCAAAGTGAAGAAGAGAGAGAGACATTTTAGCTTCCCTTAGTTCCCATAAAACGTATTCTAAGGAGCGATGTAATACCTATTGCGCGTGAGATTTATCTTATTTCTGCACAATCGTTCTACACATATTTCCATTACATTTTTCATTTTTTTCAGGTGTTTTCATGGGTTTTATTTTCTTTTTTTAATCATAAATTAAATCTTATTGCATAGTTACATGCGTGTCATGTCAATTTTTTTTGTATCCTGTGCATTATTAATTTTTTTGCCCCTTGCTTTTTAATTCAAGTGTTGGTGTTCATTGCAAAGTTACTGTCTCATTAATTATTCAAGGTGCCCAATTAATATTTTCATCATTAATATTTATTCAAGGATTTTCATTGCACTTGTTTTAGTGTTTTATTTAATCATCCAGTACTATATTTATGCTGTAGATGCCCACTGTTAATTCACATTCTACAGGAAGTGGTTAACACAGTAAGTGGTACATTCTACAATGCAAGTTCGAGTGTTGTGGGATTGTGGATTGGCTTTGTTTTTACAAATTTTGTAGCGTACAGTCCTGGCCTCTTCATTTGTTAGGCTCAAGTTTGGGCATGCCAATAGGTGCACACACACACACGAGAAAGGCACTCGAAGATTACTGGGTATAAATGTAAGGGAAAGTTCACAAGAAGAGAGGCAAGGTGGAGGGAGGAAAAGGGGATAACTGGTGTCGCGAACGCTGGCTACAATACTAATTATATTTCATTTGAGGATTGGAAAATTGTCAACCAATGAAGTATAGTTTGTTTCTCAGGGATAGATGGATATGCACCACAACTCAGTCAGTTGAAAGCATTATTTATTTCCAGTAATAACCGTATGCTATTTCTCCAGCAGCATGCGACGCAATAAAAAAACATGAAAATCTAATTATAATTTTACTTATCAAGAAGAAAGAAAAATTAAACTTTCCCAAAAGGTTCCTTTGTTAAATAAAATTACTGGAATTGTAAAAATTATGTGAATGGAAATAAAAATTGTACGTGGGCGCCAATAGCAGATATTGTGTAACGTGATGTATAGGATGGTAGAAACATCATAAACCCTTTAAAATGCTGTCAATGCACGAGACCTTCAAACACTCGTAGGACAAATACAAAACTCTTTAAAATAAGAAATATTCTATGTGGAATAAAACAAGGAGATCCAGCAATGATTTTAATTTGAATTAAATTTATGATGCAGTGAACACGTAAAATAATTTGCAAATACAATAAAATTGATGCTGCTCATTTAAGTAAATCTACAGAAATGAAACGTTTTTGCAATATCTACATCCTACCTTACAAAATTTGATTAAGGGGAAAAGGGGAAAGCTAGAANCAGAAATGAAACGTTTTTGCAATATCTACATCCTACCTTACAAAATTTGATTAAGGGGAAAAGGGGAAAGCTAGAACTGTAATAGAAAATTTCTTCAAACTTGTAAATAGTTCATTAATTTGCATCACGTTATTTACTCTTGAATGCGCTCAGAAGAATGAAACAAAGTTCAAAAAAATATATTTTAGTTTCCACGACTGCTTCAGTAGTAAGCACTTGGATTCTTAATGGCCACTGGGAAGATAGAATAAAAAGTTTAATTTTTGCATAAATTAAAAATATAATTTGTCCGAGGCATAGTTGAGAAGTGACTAGTTGAAGCAACTGGACGTAGTATCTTACAGTTTGCGCANCAGAAATGAAACGTTTTTGCAATATCTACATCCTACCTTACAAAATTTGATTAAGGGGAAAAGGGGAAAGCTAGAATTGTAATAGAAAATTTCTTCAAACTTGTAAATAGTTCATTAATTTGCATCACGTTATTTACTCTTGAATGCGCTCAGAAGAATGAAACAAAGTTCAAAAAAATATATTTTAGTTTCCACGACTGCTTCAGTAGTAAGCACTTGGATTCTTAATGACCACGGGGAAGATAGAATAAAAAGTTTAATTTTTGCATAAATTAATACTATAATTTGTCCGAGGCATAGTTGAGAAGTGACTAGTTGAAGCAACTGGACGTAGTATCTTACAGTTTGCGCAGGNTTTGTCCGAGGCATAGTTGAGAAGTGACTAGTTGAAGCAACTGGACGTAGTATCTTACAGTTTGCGCAGGATAGCGAGCTGGGAAGGTGGACGTTGTCGGTGGTGTCATTCCTGCGCCAGGAAAGCATCCTTCCTCGGTGGCGTCGGCAACTTCAAAGCACTTAAAAAATTAAAATTTCCAGGCACCTCGTGGGATCTCTTCTTGGATCCATGCCCCCTAACAACTTTACAAATGTTCCCTGGTCCTGCATACTGATCTACCCTACTTTGGGAAGAAATGGAGTCATTTTTGCCAAGAAAGGCTTTTAACATGTTTGTCTTCTTTGAAGTAAGGACCAAGAGTGGTCTAAAACTTCAATTTAAGCCTATCATAATAGGAGCTTAGATGTTGCCCAGGGCAACCAAATAAATAAAACACAACTCTAAAGAGAATTTATCTAATTATTCGTATAAATGGATGGATGGTCTAACCTTGCATTTATAGACATTTAAATATAAAAGCAAAGCTAAACTAATCGAAAAAGTTAAAAATAACTCATAAAAATTTATTTAAAAAAAAAGTAAAATTAAAATTGTGTACCATAGTAATTACAAACAAAATTATACCTATCCTGTAATATTATATCACAGAACCAAAAAGAAAATACTAATTAGAATAGTTGATGTGTCAACACATGGAAAACTCCAATAGTTTTTTAGTCACGGACCTTTGGATTCGGCCAGAGGTTAGCCACTTACTTGAAAAACTTCTGCTTGAAGACGTTGAAAATAATTGTAATACCATATGTATCCTCATTACCAGTACCTTGGACACAATAGCAGCTTAACAAATATAATTCAAACTTCAAAACTATACTATCTGTTATAGTATAAAAACAATTTTAACATCCATTTTATTTTCAATTTTATATTCAACAACCTCTAGATTTTAAGCAACCACACTATCAATAAAATGAAACTGCAGCAATATAATTGGCGCTCGTGATTATTTATTTGCAGAATGTTACTTTTTCTAATTAACTTACAACTGCGATACTAATTAATTAAAATGTATTTGAACCACCGTGACCACAAGTTACTCTGGATCAGTGGAAACGTGTGGAGCTACGCTTGTCTTCAACGCAGAGCCAAGGGGAAGTTGGGGATGTTTTGCAGCGTACTACAACGACATAGTGGTGGGAGCGGTGTGCTGTCGCATCGACACGTCGGAGAACTCGAGGCGGCTGTACATCATGACGCTGGGCGTGCTGTACCCGTACAGACGGCTCGGGATCGCCTCCAAGATGCTGGAGCACGTACTTAACTACGTACAGCAAGACTGCAACTTCGACAGCATTTTCCTGTAAGTGTCGCACGACAACTGCTACGTCTGCTTAAGGCGCCCGTCTACCTGGAACTTTTTCCCACGTCTAGGCCGAGAAGCGCGGGAGCGATAAGGCCGACACTGCCACGCGCATCAAGTACGCCATCAACGCTAAGCGCAAGGCTCTGAACTGGCGTGCAGTGTTCTCGTCGTGCTGCGTGCACCTATGGGACTTTCAGCGGTGACCATATTATTTTATTAGTGGGAAGGCTTTAGGAAGGTTCAGTGCAGGCCCCTATAGTAGTTTTGTATGTATCTGATGCGTGCATTTTGAGCTACAGCGCCTTGGAAAGGGCGTTTTTAGCGGTTTTGGAGTACTCTGAATTGATGTTTCTAACGTATGTGATATTTTGAAAGTAGTATACAGCTCTCGTCTGAAGTGTGTGTTCTTANAAAGTAGTATACAGCTCTCGTCTGAAGTGTGTGTTCTTATTGTAGATCAGCACGTTGGACGCACGCTTAATAGTTTCGTTGAAAAACGTGTATTTCGAACACTCTGCAACGCAGTTCAAGCGCCAGGTAGACGGGCACCTTAATAGCAGATTGAAATACTATTTTGAGTGCATCAGTATGACATTCTAGACATCGCTGCAAACGTTTAGACATCAGTGAGCTTTATAAATTGTAAAATGTGTAGTTACATGTCAAAAAAAGTGTAATTGTCAATATTGAATAACACAAAATTTTCACTACTTTAATTATTTTTTATTTTGCTTTACACATCTCTTCATTTTTTGTTCTTGTGTTCAGGTAAGTAACGTGAATAAAAAAAAATTATTAAAGACATGTGCCTTTCTGCCTTTCCTATAAAAAAAACCCTGTTGTAATGACACAGTAATAATAATTATCGGGATACATGGTTCATTTTCTTTCGTTTTGGGAGGCTTCGTAATATTTTGTCAGGATTCAAAGTTAAAGCCGTGGTAGTTATGTTTATCGGGCATACGTTTGCCTTTTCTGAAATCTTAGTTTTTGTTTGCGTCAGCATTTGAAGATAAAAGTTTTCCAACTGCAGTAGACAGTTTTTTTTTTCTAGAAGCTTGATTATATTTTCAATACGGCGCATTTCTGCATGGCGTGGGGAGGGTTTCCGACTAACACCATGCCCTTATTTGGTCACGTTTTTGGCCCCTGGGGCAAGGAGTGGGGGTAGGTACAGGGTGACAAATACCCTGTGTGCATACCGCCCGTAAGCAGAATGGTATACAGAATTAGTAGTCAACCAATACTCGGAAAGGACGCGTCGAGCGTGGCAAATATCCCCCACGCCGGCAAACTTTATCCTGCTGAATTATTACCGCCGGTGTGGGAGGTCGCTGCAATTTTCCCCTTGCAAAGCAAGCTGTAAATTACGTGATTAATAATTAATTAACTACTATGGCGCTGCTGTTTGTTTGTATGGTGAAACTAACTGTTCGTGACTCTCCATACTTGAAGATTGTATGTGAACTGGTTTGTGTGAATGCTAAATAAAAGTAAAGAGTAACAAATCCGAGACTTGACTTTATTTTATATTTATTTGGCTGCTGCTTTTTTTCTTCTTCTTCTTCTTCTTCTTGAAAAGTTTCATGTGTCTATCGATTGAGTGAACCGAGCTGTAGTTTCCAGCCGCCACGTTGCAAACATGGCGACCCAGACGTGGGGCAACGTTACACTGTAATGTCGCAGACATCAGATTTGGCGACTGGAAATCACAGCTTGAATTACTCACTCGGTAGAGACATGATACTTAAATAAAGGTGCCACATTAAAAGAAAATGAAAGAATTCAAGTGTCGGACGATTTCCTCTGAGTTTTTTTTAAGTTAAAATAGTTCACATTCTTCAAAATGCACGGTCACGAACAGTCAGATATATAATGATCCAGTTGAAGCGCAGAACTGCACAGTAGAGTTAATTAATTATTGATGTCACTAAGACCTCGCATCGCAAGAAAATTACGAAGATAGGAGGTATGTAATTTTAACTCCTGGCATCCTAGTGACCTCTCACATCGGTGGAAATCATTTAGTAGATAAAATTGTTCAGCCAAAAATTGAAGTTAAAAATAAAAGTATGGTCACGGGTGCTTGCCGGTGTGGGCGAAATTTGCAACGCTTTGAGCCGAAGTGTCTTCCTCGCTGACTTGTAGTAATCTGTTAGCGGGCGGCAGGCGCTCACGGCTAAAGTTGCCACGCACTCTATCCTCACACCAGGGTGTCAAAAACCTAACCAAATAAGAGCACGACATGGTACAGGTTCCCTTCGGATACAGTGCGAACCCCATCGCAACCACTTTGCCACACTGGCTGAACTACGTACAAGTTAAGCAATCAAATTTCTAGAACATACTCAAAAGGAAAAAATGTCTATGAATATCGTAATAACCCTTATCTCTGATTGCTGGCTGACGCAACCTCAACTGTGACTTTAGAAAAAGCAAACACATGGCCAAAACGTCAAATACTGATAAGCAATTACAATTCCTCGCGAATCAAAAGAAAATCAACCAAACATCCTAATTCAATTTGTGTTATCTCTATCATTACAACACCTTGTTTTTTAGTTTTAACAATCTGCCTAAAGATAGGAAGAGATACCAGTTTTTAAAATGTTGCGACTCGTTTGTCATTGGAAACCTAAACTGTTAATCTGTATTCTTGCCATTGTGCCGTCTGCAGTTTGTATGCAATGCACATCCTTTTTTTATTCCTCCCATTTTCTTGGTTTTATTCTAGTTAATGTGGTGTATTCTGCACAAGTCCCTTCTTGGCATTTTTGTCCTTTTTTTTATGTCATACCGTTGATATTAAAATTTTCCTAATTTTTAATTTACAAAACTGTGTATTGTTATCACGTTGCGCCTAAGTGAAAGTGATGTGTATTAAAATGAAATTTGAATTTTACTACAGGAAATTATTTACTTGCAGTTTACATAAAAAATATTGGTGGTTATTGAGAGAATGGCAGACAATGTGTCTGCATGTTTTTCGGCCTGGAATTGGTGATTTACCATCACACGTCTGGACAGTATCGTTTTCTTACTGAATTGGTTGGGTTTTTGTGTCTTGCGAATATTTGTGCCTGTAATTCTTCTACCCATCAATTAACTTTCCTAGTAAAATTCTTCTCTGTGAATATTTACTACACAGTCTGTGTTCTAAAGTTTGATATGCTGTTTTTAATTGTCCAGCAGTTAAAAAAAATTTCACAGGTATACTTTTTATTATGTGGGTAACTTTCAGATGTCTAAAATGCAGTTATTTGCATTCTCAAACTGGAAGCTTATTCCTAGTTAGCACTACCAGGTGGACCAGAAATTCAGCATTTTGCGGTTTACACAGAATTTTGACTCACGACTCTTGTGCGATGTTTTTGAATGAAATGTAGCATCTGTAGCCGTAGTCTTTACAATAAGGGTTTGGGCTTGAGAAATGTTTCTGTTATTTAAAAGAGATGTAACCTATCAACACACAGTGCACGCCATTCATAGTTACTTCACACTTTTTGATTAAAACAAAATTTTTGCTTCTATATTGTCTTTAAATTAAAATGTTTGTTTTGTAATCAATATGAAATAAATACGGTGTGAACAGTGCTGCTTTGGCGACTAGTAAGAAATAGTTAACGTGTAAAATACTACTGTATTGAGTTCTGATATGTTATTCGTAAAGTAAAAATTTCATTTTTAAATATATACGTTTTCATGTAGCATTCATAAACACATTTCATTAAAAATATTAAGTCTGATGAGTAAAATATATGGTTTGTAGGCCCTAGTCTTTTCCTGTGTTTTTTGTATCAAGAAGGAAACTTCAGGCCAAGCATGTCGTTTATTTTTTTTCTGAACTTACTTTTTCTCAGCATTTAAGTTGCTTAGCGCTCGCAACAAGTTCAATTTTTGTCAGAATCTACTCTTTTGTAATAAATAATGGTGACTGAATTTATAATCTATAATTGAAACATGATTTTAATAATAAAATACTTACTACATTTTTATTCAGATGTGATGGCGGGGTGATTACGACTTTGCAGTTGGCAAAATTGGCTACATGAATAATTACTTTATCTCGAGTGTTTTTATTTTTTTATTCTGGCAAAAAATACTAACGGATATCAAATAACGTTTTTACACACATGTTCAACCTACCTAGTTAAAGTTACAAAGTTGTGATAAATATGTTTCTTTTTACTTCAGGTATAAATACATTTCAACAAGTGTCTTTTTTGTTGGCCGATGAAGTGACATTCTAATGAAATGGCCGTTCCAGAATTCTTATGTTTGTTTCTAGCCATGAACAACGTTTATGCCTCGTAATTATTTAAAGACTACGTCTGTTCGTGCATCACAGCTTTGCAACTTTCCTCTGTGTGTTTCNGTTCCAGAATTCTTATGTTTGTTTCTAGCCATGAACAACGTTTATGCCTCGTAATTATTTAAAGACTACGTCTGTTCATGCATCACAGCTTTGCAACTTTCCTCTGTGTGTTTAAAATACATTTATGCTGCTTACGTGTTTCAGTGGAATGAAAGTTTAATAAAAAAAATGAAGGGAATTTAAACTAATCGCGCGTTGTAACATTGCAGATTTTCAGGGTTATATTTACTGTTGATCATAGGCATTGTCATTATATATAATTACCGAGTACTTGTCACTTCGTCCAAATTAAGTTTTATTGTATGAGGTTGCAGTATAATCTTTGGTTATTTTAATAGTTTGTTGACATATAGATCATGTGTAAGTATTTTTAATTTTTTTCCTAGAGGGTAGTCGGCATTGAATGTTTATTCAACAACAGTACTAAATAAAATTATCACGGTTGTCTCTCGTCTTGCCACTGCTGATTGGCAGAGAGAGGTGTCATGGTGAGACGACAGCCAATCGGAGGACAGGAGACAACGTAAGTAAGGCAGATGTAAAATAGAACTAAATTTTTCTACAGAACAATTCTCACCACCTTCAAAGATGGACGTGGATATTTACTAGAAGTTTTAATCATATAATAATTAAGAAGATAAGTGAATTTTACTAAACTGCTTGCAGCAAGAATTTTTTTAAGGTAAAGGTGTAATAACTGAATATAAGGAATATTGTATTTGAGAATATTGATGAATAATTAATTGGTTGAATTTGCTGGAGAAAATATCAAGTTAAAATTAAAATAATATCTTGAAGCTGAGGAATTTTGAAAACGGCGCCCAACGTATTAATGGTAATTTGTGAAATGTCTGAAATGTAGCGAGTGCCACGAGATTATTGACATTAGCTAGCATCTTGTTTGTCGCCCTTAAAGTTACGTAATAAGATAAGCAACAGGAGTTGTGTGGTCCAATTTCCTCTTTCTTTTTCTTTGTGCTGGATGCTCATTTGTTTTAATATTTATTCTGGTTGAGGCCACCCTTTCATCGAAATAAACTAACGTCTATGGTTCCCTTTCACCTACTCAAGTAAACAGCACCATTGTAATACAGACACTGTTAAGTCACAAAACATACCTAAATACTGTAAACAATTGGGAAAATTTATTTATGCTCTTTGAAATATGCCAGCAGACATCTGGCAGTTGAAATATTTGATGTCTCGNAACAATTGGGAAAATTTATTTATGCTCTTTGAAATATGCCAGCAGACATCTGGCAGTTGAAATATTTGATGTCTCGATGTATTTGTTTACATGTAGCGGAAGGGTACTTATCGTATACAGAGCTTCAGAAAAGTGGGAAGTAACCTTGACTGGTCTATAAACACAAGCCTTAACTAAACATCTTAGCCCTTAATTTATTTAACACGTTGGCAGTGTCTTTTATTTAAGATTAGGTTCATCTACCATCACCCTTTTTTTCGATTTTAAAATCTTTTTTGTAANAACAATTGGGAAAATTTATTTATGCTCTTTGAAATATGCCAGCAGACATCTGGCAGTTGAAATATTTGATGTCTCGTTGTATTTGTTTACATGTAGCGGAAGGGTACTTATCGTATACAGAGCTTCAGAAAAGTGGGAAGTAACCTTGACTGGTCTATAAACACAAGCCTTAACTAAACATCTTAGCCCTTAATTTATTTAACACATTGGCAGTGTCTTTTATTTAAGATTAGGTTCATCTACCATCACCCTTTTTTTCGATTTTAAAATCTTTTTTGTAATATTTTTGAGAGAAAAAAAAAGTGTTGTTGGTGGCGGGGCGGCACGGTGGCTGAGCGGTTAGCCTGCTCGCCTCCCACTAAGGCAATCCCCAGCAGTCACCTGATTTTCGCATATGGGAATCATGCCGGACCGATGTCGTTGGTTGGCGGGTTTTTTCCGGGGATTTTCCATTTCCCCAACCCTTTCATTCCAGTGCCTCTTACATACTCACCTCAATCACCCTCATAGGCTCTCAAGACCTCTCTGTTAAGAGTCGCCCAAATCTCTTCACTTGCTCGGCGCCAGTGGAAGTGGCGGCTTCCCCCNTTTGTGTATCAAATTCACTGTAGAAAATAGCAATGTAAAAGATTGGATTTTAAACATAATAGATGGTCCAAAGATGAACAACTATCGACACTACTATAATTATTAGCAAATGAATCATTGCAGCTGTAAAATTTTAGCATTGCACACCAATGTGTTATGTCATGGCGGAAATAGGCAGCCAGGCTACTGATTACATTATGAAAAGTAGACACAATGCACAAGTACTCGCAGGGTGGTACTCGTAGATACACACATGCGTGGTTAGAGCAGCTTCATCAGGCGACGAGCCTGACGAAGCCGGTCTGGCCAGCGAAACGTTGCGCAATGTGCTGTGGTGTTGTTGTTTCAGACATGTCCAAGTGAACAACGAGGGTGCGATAGAGTTCTACAAGAAATTCGGATTTGAAATTGTGGAGACTAAGGAACACTATTACAAGAGGATCGAGCCAGCGGATGCCCACGTGCTGCAGAAGACTTTGCGGCCCAAGTTGACAAACGGTGTCATTAAGAACGGTGATGAAAAACGAGACCATGAAAAATGATGGAGCCAAGTGGTTTTTAACTTATGGATGGTTTTATTTCTTTACATTTGTGTGTAAATTTTTCAGGAACTAAAAAACTTCTACCACTCCTGTAGAAAGGTGCAGCATAAAATTTTGGTTCACCCTGTTCAGAAGTTTTTTTTTTTTTTTTCAGTGCTCTTGTACTGCTGTCTTATTAATTGACACTTTGCCTCTACATGTTATACTTTCATTGTTATCATAATTAAAAAAATTCAAATGCAATATCAAGGTGAAAATTGTACAGAAAGTCAATTTTTATCAACTTGTTAAATGTTTTATGAAGAGCTGATCAAATACATTGGAATCCTAGTGTTTGGGGAAAGAATGTTATATCTCGCAACACCTGATGTTGGTTTAATCTACCTGTAAGTGTTTTGTTTAGTTTTAAGGGTATAAGTATCTTGGCTTCCAAAGGCTAATATTATCAAGGCAATTTAAGTGGGTGGTAGAAAGGGCACAAGTCATATTACATTCACGTATAACTTATGCCCTTCTTACTGCCATCCAAATAAGAGTATATTCTTATAAGTTCTGGAAACCAGAATTGTATAAATTCTCAAAAATTGCTGGGATGATTTATTAAAGTATTTTGTTGATAATGATGATGCCCTGTTTTTGCAAATATAGTCCATTAATTGGTTAGTGAGCCGTGACAAAAATGATGCAACCTTCAACACTTGCTTTATTTTTCTGTATGCATTATTTCACAGCCTAAAATTTGAGAAAAGCCTTTTTTATTTAGCTTAAGAGACATCTGCACTTATATGTATGTTGGACAAGTTTTATACTTACAGTATCTTTGGAAATGTGATGCCCAATAGTATTTAAGGAAAAAATGTTATAATATTTGTTATATTTTGAAAATACTGTGTTTTCACTATAATTCTTTGTCCTTAAACCACTGTTAAGAACAGTCTGCTAACCTCTTGACATCTCGTTGGCGGATCTCCGATGACACGCTTTGCTCTTCTTTGACATGTTTGTTGAACGATGGTGAGTTGCGTGCTGGTCTTGGGCAAGAGTGTGTAATTCTGGTCGTTTAAACATCTTCCATTTGTCATGATACTTCTCCCATGAAATGCAGCCCATGTAAGACAGTCGTGGTCGTTCTTTGGGCAATACCACATATTTAGAAAAGCATTGATGTATCCACCAGTGTACACAGGTTGACTTATTTGCATTTACTTCCTGACAAAGTAATACCATTACATACAAATTCTTTGCATTCGAATTACCTTTGTATATTTTGGAATGCCTGAGAGTTACGGGAAGGTGTGTGTACTTTAAAAAAGAAAACAGGAGGCATTGGTTCACGTTTTAGTGTATATTTACTACATTCGATGAATCTCAAGGCCGGTGGAACTGATGAACCTCGTAATCAACCAAAACAATAGCGTCTGAACGTCTGGTGTACATTGGTAGATGCACTGGTGAATTTCCCAGTACGCTAATAGTAAGTTTGCATCTACAGAACCACTTAAAATAAAGAATTTCTTAGTGCTTTAAAAGTGAAGGCGGTCCTTTTAGTCGATGGGGCTGCTGTGGTTCAGTGGCTAGAGCACTCGCCTACCACCAAGGTGAACCTGGTTTGATTACTGGCCGGGTCGCTCCTGGATTTCCACACGCGAGAATCGTGCTGGACGATGCCGCTGGTCAGTGGGTTTTCTCTGGGACCTCCCGTTTCCCCCATCCTTGCATTCCAGCATTGCTCCACCCTCATCGGTTCTCAAGATCTCGTTAAGAGCGTCCAAATCTCTCTACTCCACTCTCCTTTCAGAAGAGGCAAGGATAGCTTGTAACTATGACCGTGGTATTGTAATGTGAAGTTTTTGCACAGTTGTCTCCTAACTGATGGTAGGCAGAGGCAGCAGTTCAATTTGTGGACTATAAAAGTCTGTGCTTATACTGGGCAAATGGATGGGCATTAAAATCAAGTATTGAGCGAGCTTAATATTTAAATGGCTGGAATTGTTTTGAAAGTGAGCATTATAGCCACAGTAAAACTTGAACTTCACCTGTAATTAGCAGTTTTCCCAGTACATAAGAACTATGACTAGCTGTCCCACTCTGCAGTGTTCTATGTACACAGCTGTTGATCTGTAATAGAGTCTGAAGTGAACGATTTACTGTTGTGTGTATGCTCTTAGCAGAATATTGTATAATGTGTAAAGTTAGTGTTACGGCGTTCAAAGGAATGTCATCGGTTAAAGTTTACGAAGGTCCTGTTGTGTTCTGTGCAGAATAGGTATTTGGCGAGTGTTAAGACAAAATTGCTGCAAACTCTGGTTTTCTGGCATCAATTCACGGTGTAAAGAATGTTTATTACCAACTGCAGTGGGTAGATTCGTGGTGTTTTTTTTTTTTTGTGATGACACAATTCATTGGAACTAATATTTATATTGGGCAGGTGCTTGTAAGAGCTTATTTGTTTCGCCATTCTCGGAAAAACGTGCGTACGCCCTTGCAAATCTTTTTGAGGCTTTTGTTCACATCCCTTTATGTTCTGCTTGTCAAAATTGTTATTATTGCACTGCCTAGACAAAGACTATAGATCTTACCAAATATATGGGGTGGTGCTATTAATCTGGAACCCTTCCTAGTAGGTTGAAACAAGTTAACTACATAAGGAATAAAAGTTTTGTGCTGATTTAGAAACTCTGTAAAACTTTGTCTTGTTTGCTAAATAAACAAAAAATGTTGAACAATATCTGGAATATAAATTGAATAAGTCGTAATGACAGCAGGAACACTAAGAATACACCCAAAGATAGGCAAGATATTAGACAGAGCGGACTGTTCTAAAATGTCAGTATGGGAATAAAGTAATATGATGTAAAAAAGTGAGCAGTGCTAGAATAAAAATGGTTTTGTAAATTAGCAGAAAGTGTAGAGAATACACTGTTCACAAACACACCTTTGTTTATACAATTGAGGTCAATGCAGGCTAACTTTTGCGCTATATAATGGCATACAACTGCACAAATTTGAATTGATAAATGGTAGGCGTGAGTTACGTTGGTCATCATTCAGCCTCTTCATAAGCTACGGAATTTATTAAATATTCCTCAGTTTGGCTCATAATAAGCACCAAGATTTTCAAAGCATGCCCTTGTTGTTCACGGAAATAGTGTATGTTAACACTTTGCTCTGGTGAGACCCTCAGCGTAATCACTATGCAGTTCCAGCAGGACATCGCAGAGAGCGGGTAAAGTGTTCTGAGATGGACGTAAACTTTCTTGCCGAGCAACGTTTTTGCAAAAGTACCATAATGATGACATTTGACCAGAGGCAATAACTTTGAGTTTTTATTTGTGTAAATCTTTATTTGGTGCTCAGAATAACCAGAGATGAACCAGGTAATTTGTATTAGCAACATGTTGCAGTCAATCTCCTCATTGTGTTTGCTAATATTCTTCTTAGGCAAAAGTAATCAAAAAGCTGTTGAAAAGTGTTGCCATCAAATGACTCTGGGGGTTATATCATTGAAAATGTGTGATTTTTAGAACCATACTCTGATTAACTTATACTATTCAAAACCATTTTCTACTCAGGATTCATACTGTTGTTTTTGCAAGTGTTAAAAAGTGTTTTTTCGAGGGAATCTGGTAGGTCCAGTGTCATTTCTTTATACAGTATGTACCAGTAATGCGAGTTTCCCTTCGTGAAACTGTATCCTGATGTAAATAAATAGTGTTAATACTTTTTAATGGTGGTGTTTTATTTCACTTAAATTCAGTTTCAAAACACAAACTAGTTACAGTTAAATTTAGAGGAAATCAATGACCTTCGGTTTATTTAAAAAAAAATGGAAGGTAGTCATAATGCATCATGGGGCTTGCAGAATGAACCACATAGTGTGCTGTGTTAGGTGCTAGAGCTGTGCTGCCACTTGCTGTCGACTGCTCTCTGGTCGGAAGGCCCTACAGTATTCCAACCACGAGTCCATTCTTAGTGGATTGGACCCCCAGATGGGGCCTGTGGTATTACGCAAGTTTCCACTGCACTGGTGGGTTTTGCCCTCAGCCCTTTCCATCTACTAGAATTACTTCATTTTGAAATTCTGGGCTTAGCCACCCTTCTGCCTTAGTTCCAGATAGTTTTGATGCCCCACGTAATGGGCATTCCTTAATACCGCCTAGTTATCCCTCCAACAAGACATACTCCTCTGCCACCCCTGAAGTAGACAGGATGGGGAAATTCCTCGGCTGAAACCCAGGGCTGGCATGTCAAGAAGCATTACATGAGCTTGGGAGTTGCCATGGTTTCACAATGTCTGACCACATGATGAATTGTTTTAATCAATGGTTAGTCTCATACTGTTCCACAAAAGACATTTCCTGGTTAAGGAAGTGTTGGTTAGCTAAATGTTGGATACAATAAATTGCAGTGACGTTTTGGTTTGCAATTGGCTACCATCATCTTGCCAGACACTAAAGGAAGCACCAGGAACCTTACTAATTCAGATAATATATCGCTTTCTTAGGTTCAGAAGTATATGCCATNGACACTAAAGGAAGCACCAGGAACCTTACTAATTCAGATAATATATCGCTTTCTTAGGTTCAGAAGTATATGCCATACTGAAAACAGTACTGCTAATCTAATGCTAATTAATGTTGACTTTTGCATGGTTTATGTGACATGTGATTCCAACACAAAGAAGTTTATACAACAGTTTTCATAGTGATTACATATTAGGTGTACTTATACTTGAGGTGTAGAAGTATCCCAATACAAATTTCACAGCTATATNGACACTAAAGGAAGCACCAGGAACCTTACTAATTCAGATAATATATCGCTTTCTTAGGTTCAGAAGTATATGCCATGCTGAAAACAGTAATGCTAATCTAATGCTAATTAATGTTGACTTTTGCATGGTTTATGTGACGTGTGATTCCTTCATAGTGATTACATATTAGGTGTACTTATACTTGAGGTGTAGAAGTATCCCAATACAAATTTCACAGCTATATANTTCATAGTGATTACATATTAGGTGTACTTATACTTGAGGTGTAGAAGTATCCCAATACAAATTTCACAGCTATATATGTGTATGTACACACATGGCCGGTGCAAAACATCTCGAGTACAGACACCTGCATCCATTGATGGCCGAACATGAGGTAGTGTTATGATCTGGGGAATGTTCTTGTGGTATTCTCTAGGTCCCATCATCTGTGTGGAAGGTACTCTTGATCAGTCTGGTTATGAATCCATCCTCTGCAATTACGTCCACCCATACACGATTTCTTCAATAATGCACCTTGCCACATGGCTGGAAGCGCACGATCAAGTCTTCAAACTTCATCCTGCCCCTTCCCAACAGCAATAATCCAATGAACATCTATAGGACCACCTCGATCGTCGTGTTTGCCAGCGGTTGTGGGATGCACTGCAGACAGCACGGCTCCAGATACCCGTAGAGACCTGTCGGCACTTGACTGAGTAACTGCCAGCTCGCCTTCGCAAGGGTGGTTTACTCTGGACACTATCAGGTGGTCATAATAATGTGATTCGACCGTATATAGTTTGAGACAAAACACTAGTACATGGTGGTACTTGTGGTTACATGTACAGAAGTTCAGTGAACACATTTAAGATGATGTGTGGTTGCAACACTTCACTGGCTGAGCCAGCTTCTTCAGACAGCAAACTGTGAATCTAGTGGCCAGGATAAGGAAGAGGGTGATACGGAAATTGTGAAATGATGTGGAGGGTTATCTTATGTTTAGGTCTGGTGTCTTATCTGAAATTGGTGATGTATTGGTAGGTCAGATCGCAGCATCACATTGCTGCACTATTATTAGCAGGAGGTAAGACCCTCGCCACTCTAGTTGTGATGTGCTGCTGCGGGCACATTTGGTGTCCATTCTCTTTTTGACCTTTGTTTGGATATCTGTGCACGTACTAAGGATCTGGGGGAGACATTGTTGAGGAAGGCTTTGCCTATTAGATTACACTACTTGTTTAAATAAGTCTGTGCGGAGCAAATGCAATTTAGCTCTGGTGGCGATTTCTTGGCATAGAATGGATGGTGGCTGTCAAAATGCAGGTATTGAAGGAAATGGATGAGACGGTCCTCCGATGAATCCCAAATCAGGAAGATTTCTTCCATAAAACATCCAACAGTGTGGCTGCTTAGAATGTTTTGGCCCAGTTTCCCCGTGAACACACTAGCATAAAGAGGGTGACTTTATTCAGGCAAGAACATGTTGCACTTTCTTCTAGCAAAAAAAGTATATTTATTTACATCCATCAACAAAATGAAGTTATTTAATGAACCCCAGGTAACACTGGAGTCACACAGATGTACGAAGTGACAATTTGCTGCGATGGCGACCGATGATGGATTCACAACAGAGGTGCACAGAACTCACTGTGATTGTTAGGAGAGGGCGAGGTGGGGAGACTTGACACGTCACCAGAAGTTGGGGGGCAGAATGCCACTGGGCGGGGGGATCTTGCCCTGTATCAGTACCCTCTGCAGGAACGTCTCCAGCCGCACCCGTGGGCCGCTTGACGAGGACGGTGATATCTGCAACAAGCCCGCACCACTGTCCAAGTATGTACGATAGAACTTCTAAGGGATCATTTCCTGATCAACAAATTCATGGACTTGCCTGTTGATCTTATACATGACATTTACAGAAACACTCGCATTGTGGTTACCTCCAACTCCTACCGTTACACTAACAGAAAAAATTATTTTCTTCTCCTTGCCACCCACAGTTTCCTCTCCTGGAATAAATCTCGACCTGTCTAGCCTACAGTGAGATGGCACATGGACCACTTGACAAAACTGTTTTACAGAATGGGATACACACAAAATAACCGGAAGCCAGTTAAAACAAAAAAAAAAAAAAATGCCGGCAACAATAATCTTTAACAAAATATACTAAACAAACACATCACTGAAACCATACAAATTTTTAGTCACCTAGAGAAGCTACATTGTTGTTCTAATGTTCATTACATCCATCTGGCTAAGTGTTCTTTTTGTGGTTTCAGCTTGTTTTGTGTATCCTGTTGGGGACTGATCTTAGTTTTTGTTTAATGGTTTTTAGTGGTTTTTTTGGAGAGAGTAGCTGTATCTCTCCTATACAGTTGTCTTGTCTATTTCAAGTGAAACAGAAATTGTCAGTAATATAAACATTTCATGAATTTGTCAATTAGAGAGAGATCATTACTTTTCTTAAACCGATACCAAGTTTATCGAAAGTACATCGGTAAATGTGAACTTAACATGTATATGCAGTTAGGGTCAGTGACAGGTTCATTTCAAAACTTATCCATCTAAAAACCAGCTGTACAAAGATCGTTGCTCCAGGGATGAAGTTTACAATTTTACAATGCAAGAGCTAGATGCTTATTGTAGAACAGCACACTTTCTTATTTAACAGAGTAGACAATGAACACAGAACCACCCCCACATTTTTACTTACTCCTACAGTAAAGTTTGTTTCTCTATTTTATTTGGAATTAGCACTACAGTGGATTCTCTATTCATAGTTTCTCGGAGAACTGACAAAAATTTTCAATACCTGTGGACTTTCAACAAATGCGATCTTGGCATGCAGATAAATAAAAAAATGACCCCACGATATGTTCCATGGATGCGGGATTTCAATACATAGAGGTTCGACTGAATTATTTTCTATTGTCACTTGTCACTTATTTGTAATTAACGATACACTATACACTACAACTCAAGCACATTAAAATGTAAGGAAGATGCCTTTTCTTTGTCTACTCCTAATGATGAAGCACTGTGGCATTGTCTTACACTTTGGCAAATACAGGATATCCACTGAAATTCTATTTTGGAATCCCCTGACCTATTTTCAGGACCAAACCCTACCAATACCATATTTTTCCACCGCTGACAGAAGAAATATGCTACCAGTGAAGCTGTATCTAATTACACTGCAACAGATCAAGCAAGCAGGGCCAAAATGTTATTCAGCACATCAATATCTCTATACTTCTAATGACACAAGGTATAGGCTTCACATGAGTTTCTACTACAATTTGTATGTATTATTGCCAGCTCACAAACCTGATTGAAATTTTAAAACACATATGCTTATAATTACATTACCTACCCTGCAAATTTTGCAGAGTATCAATTATTTAAATTTTCCCTGTGGGCAGACATCCTGAAATATGACAAGAACAACAGTGCAGGGCCCCAGTACAGTCGCTGAACCCGGCTAAGATGGTACAGATAGACACGTCATGAGAGTGTGAGAAAGAGAAATTGCAGAACCGAAGCAAACTAGGAATATGGTGCAAGGGAAACCAAGAAGTACGTGGATAAGACAGGTAGCTGTGGGAATGTCACAAACACAAGCTAAAATATTGGGGCAAAGTCATTCACTCGTCAGCGAGAGTGAAAAAGTAGCGCTATGAATAACTCACCCTGGCAATGAATTATTCTTATTGGTAGAAACTAGTCCAAAATGTTTTCTCTGTCAACTGTGACTATAAGAGTGAAGGAAGTTGTAAGGGGCAGGCGTTACACCCATGTGCATACGTAGACATTTACATTTATGGTGAAAACTCAATTGCAACTAAGAAAAATTTTAATACTGAACTCGACTTTCATGCAACTCTGCTCGACGCTGTGAAAATCAAACTCGCCCATCACTACTTTTTTATACTTCTAAAGGGACCAGGAAATAATTGTTGCAGGCTTCAGGAAAGTGGTTCTACTGTATTCTTGCCTAGTAACATTTTGACAAGTGTAAGTGCTCGCTTAACAAGAATATACCTTCTGGATCTTGGGCAGGTACTCCTTGCAGATGAAGTGTAGTATCTTCTGGAACTGCTTGCCGTAGGCTGCGTACATTGCGCTGCCCGCGACCTCCAGGAACTCGTACAGCATCGTGGCACAGATGTCGGGGTGAGGATCTGCAACACATGACACACTAATACACTGCACTGCTGTCTCTCTCTGTCTAACAATACGTAAAACACCAACCACTTCAACAGCTCAATGCCAACCATTACATTATTTACACCTCAGTACTCTAATTCACAAACAGTAAGTTTGTTGCATATTTAATAAAACAAGCCTAACCCCCCTCTGATGATGTGTAAGAGGGAGTCTTGGGATGATGTGTGGTATAGCAGAAACTCCTCACATCAATCACACACAACTATACGTATTATTTATCCCCAGTGTGTGGTAAGTCGAGTGTGTTTCAAAGTGTATATGCAAGTCTCATTCTCCTCATTTTTTCAGGACAGCACAAACAATAAAAATAAATTCCCACAGTTCTCTTAGCTATTTGTAATAAACTGCTGATTTTGCCACAAGAAGCTACAGAAAATTGACTTTACACTCATCAAAAGTGATTCAAACCACTGTGTTTACATTTTTTTTGGGACAAGGGAGGTTGTAAATAAGTTCGCAGTTTAAAAGTTTTCATGCTTAATTACCTGAACATAATTATCAACCTCACAACTAAAATCTTTCAATATCTATCATACTTAAACGTAATATAAGATGTTTCATTATAAATTGTACTTTCTGAAAACAGAGGGTTGTCTTATTTTCACACAAATATTTTTGGGGTCAATGTTTTTCTATAGTTGTGGGAAGTGATGGTGTATGTTTTTGACTAAATATGTGTTACATAACAGTACAAACAAGTTAACAAAAAAATGAACACACTGCCTTAAAATTATAAACATATATTACTAACTGCAAAGCATTTGACCATATAAAGTTTTCATTTAAGAGCCAAGATAAAACAATCCTCTTAAAATGCACATCCAAAACATGGACAGAGGACAAGAAGATGGAAGGGAAGATGCAATGGACATAAAATTTGCTAGCAGCATGATGGCAGTNTCATTTAAGAGCCAAGATAAAACAATCCTCTTAAAATGCACATCCAAAACATGGACAGAGGACAAGAAGATGGAAGGAAAGATGCAATGGACATAGACAAAGAGGGTGTTTGGAATTGGAACGGGTAGAAAAACCCATGGAGATAGTGTACATAAGGAAAAT
This sequence comes from Clitarchus hookeri, assembly GCA_002778355.1. Classification (NCBI taxonomy): domain Eukaryota; kingdom Metazoa; phylum Arthropoda; class Insecta; order Phasmatodea; family Phasmatidae; genus Clitarchus; species Clitarchus hookeri. Next base: position 237,254 of record NQII01003148.1, on the reverse strand, counting down.
AGTGGCATACAAAATTTGCCAATATTATCGATACTGTAGCCAGTTTAAATTTCCCGCTCCCCTTGACAACATGGGACTAGGGACCCAACTACAGGCTGGAAACAGCAGACGACAGCATTCCATGCGAGACAGACAGTACGGAGCAATGCCGTGCGGCAGTTGTACGCACCAAGGTTGAGGAGAGAGGAGAGCCAGGTCCAGCCCGCGCACAGCCCGTGCGGGTGCGGCTTGCCCTGCCCCCGGCGCACCGGGGCCACCACCACTGCAGCGTACAGCTTCATGATGCCCGACATGCGCTTCAGGAAGTTCTCTTGCGACTCCACCTCCCCGCTCTCGGAGTAATGGTAGCCCAGCGACCTGCCGAGAAGACACACAGCTATCTTCTCTGAGCATCACCGCCACTGACGGCCCAGCACTTGCTACACCAGAGAACTGTCTTGACGTTACTGACAACAAGTGCAATTCTCCCTTTCTCATAATAGCTAGTAGTTACAAAGCAGGCATATCACCTCTCTTCATTCTGTCAAACATCCCTCAGGAAATCACACGGCCACTGTCAGGTTAACATAATTTTGTGTCTTGCAATTCTTGTATTTAGGTCGTTTGCAGCCTTTCCAAACATACCATCTGTCCGCGGTGGCCTGCTCGCCTCCCACCAAGGTGAAACGGGATCATCCCCAGCTGAGTTACTTTCGGATTTTCGCAAGTGGGAATCATGCCGGACTATGGCGGGTTTTCTCAGAGATATCCCATTTCCCCCACCTTTACATTCTGATGCTGCTCCATGCTCACTTTGCTTCACCTTCATCGGCTCTCAAGACCTTGACGTTAAGAGCCACCCAATATAAATCTCCACTNCTGTACCACACCTTTACTTTAAAAATTTTTTTAAATTTCTTTGTAAAACTTTTAAACACACAAGGTTGTACAAGGATATCAGGAAATAAATTTATGGTGACTTTCAAAAGCTTCGACATGCATTCTCTGCAGCTGAAGTCCTTGAAAGTCAGGTATCCAACAATGGAATACATATATTTTGACAGTCAGTGAGTGGCAAATTGACGTATACGAAACAAAGTGCCATTTACAAAATCCTGTATCAGCTGTTGTATGAACAAACAAAAATAAATATTAGGTTGGCTATTCCGAGTGCACAGCCGATGCACATCAGACAAGCAGAAAATGTGCGGATAAGAAAGAGTTCTTAGATTAATTAACACATTTTATTTTGTGTGGTCATAAAACAGCGGTTTTCAGTATTACAAACTAAACTTCGTGCCAAAGTAGTACTGTATAGGTGTTCAAAATGAAAAGAACATTAAAATGATCCNCAGTATTACAAACTAAACTTCGTGCCAAAGTAGTACTGTATAGGTGTTCAAAATGAAAAGAACATTAAAATGATCCCTATTAAAATTAAACAACTTCAAACCTTGGGAGATCTTTTCACGTCGTATCCCCCACTCTCCATCCATGCCTTCCATTCCGGCTTGATATTAATTCCAGAAGCCTACAGAAATATTGCAGGGTATTGTGAATTAGAAGAAATTTACTTCAAACTCGTGTCGTTTCAAGCCAGTANAAAGCCTACAGAAATATTGCAGGGTATTGTGAATTAGAAGAAATTTACTTCAAACTCGTGTCGTTTCAAGCCAGTAATAGGAGTAAAGTCAACTTTCAAAAAGACGGGATCAGAAGGCAGGCCAACGTGCTGCCACCTGTTGAGAAACGCGTTCGGCTCACAAAAGCGCTACCTGCCATGCCATGCGCGCCACCTGTCTCTCTCCTGAAGCACTAACCCGCCAGAAAAATATAGCTTTTTGTGTAAAATAAATTTACGTACATATACCAATGGTTTTATTTTTCCGCGAGGTCTGTAAATTTTTTTTAAGTAACATGTATTTCCGTGTACAGCAATTTTGTTTACTACTAATTTCCTTTGGGCCGGTAATTGTTACGTCTAAGTCCATTACACGCCTGCCCGCTTTGCAAAGTCGTTGGTGAGTTGGCAAATGAAAGTGTGTTATCAAGCAAGTTCCCAAAATAATTTTTATTTCAATTCATAACATATTAGCTGTAACGCCCAAAGTGTCATAAGAACTACAATTACCATCTCGCACATGTTAAACCCAAATTCGCTGTCTCGGATAAATTAAAAGAGAGTTAGCAAATATTTAATTTTTTGCAAGGTTTTATATTTTTAATTTTATAATCTACGAAATTTTTATACAGATGTCGGTCTATAAATACCTTAAAAGTTTGTTTAGCATTACTGTACAATGGCAAGTGGATTAGCTGACGGCGTGTTGATAAAAAAATACAGCCTCCACTTGACGCACCAGCTGATGGCAAAAAGATACATAAACGAAAAGTAAACATTTGGTGCTACTTTCGTCGAACTGTCAAAATCTCGCCAATTTATATGAGAAAGACAATAACGTTCATTCATGCCATTATATTTTCCTCCTTCTTCTTGAGGAAATTATTCAGGCAAGCTATAAATACAGCAGCTTTTCTGTCTACGGTTTTTCAGGGGAATGTCACAAATCTCGATGCATTCAGGATTTCAACAGATAAGGAAGTAACATGTACATAAAAAAAATACAACTTCTAACCTTATTAAATTTTGTGTTGGGTATAATGAGAGCTATACATTATCAGTGAATACAATTAAAATAATACACACAGTACTATTGGGAATTTAAAAAAAAAAAGTCATTATACTGTAACTATAGAAATACGTACATTAAAAAAACATTTCACATCCACTCGTTAAAATTAAGAATGTAACATTACAAAGTAAAAACTATCCCACTGAAATATGCGTTGTATGTGTGTGCTGCAGTGAGTAGGTGTATAGTCAGTTCATGACTGGAAGAGACTTTCTTGAAGCCCTGCTAAAGATCTACTTTCAAGCCCATTTCGTATCCTTCTGCCAAAGGGTAAACAAACATTGCCATGTGACTGCCACATGGCAATGTTTACATGCAATGTTTACATTCCACTGTGTGTGTGTACATGTGTTCGTACATGCACGTACCCAT
>NQII01003148.1:219973-232072 GCA_002778355.1 Clitarchus hookeri | reverse complement strand
AAAAACTACCGCAACATATAACGTAAAATACAATAAATAAAATTTTAAGCAAACCTGAAATAAATTTAAAAAATATTAAACTCGTGAGAACGCACTACGAGGAATCTCTTATACAGGTATCAGAAACGAAAGAAATCGGCACAACGAGAAATAATAAAGAGAGGATATTAGTAAAAAAAAAAAAACCAGTAAATGAATTATTATTGGTTAAACAAGATAATCGCACCAATTCTCTGGCACGTGTGTCGGCCACATCTCGCCAACAACACACGGAACGAAGGTTTGTAAACAAATGGCCGCTCTACTTTCACCTTGAGCGTGATCTTGTGAGTATGCAAGAAACATTGAAATCAAAGTACGTTAGCATCACTTCATTAATAATTGGCATAATAAGATACAAGTCTTTTCGAAATCCATTTGTAAGCGATAAATTAACAATTACATTAAAACTTTAGAACTATTTCCTCTCTTTGTGCTGGCAACCTAACGGCATAACTGTATCCGCGCTCGCCGCTGTTTGTTATGTTATATGCATGTAGCTAACGGCTAGGGTGTTTTTTCAAAGGTTGATTTTCAAAAGTTTCTTCCAGTCGTGAACCGACTATAGTTTTAAATAACATTTTTCATTTTTTGGTTCACCATTTCTGTGTGGCAAAAACTTGACAGGATTGACTGTGAACACCCATGTACCATGCACACATCTGTTCCAAAATCAGAACTGCAAAAAGTGGGGTGCGAGTGGTACACGGGCGATAGTGTCTAGCACGCCTCACTAACTCGTACAGGTGGCCCGACATCTGGCGCAGTTACTGAGCCACATGCTGTAGTTATCAGCTAGCAGGAGAAACAAGAACTGCGTCATTTAACAGTCTGGTTCTAGTTGTTTTGTACACATGATATCCATCAATGTCATTAATGAACAATTCCAAGTGAGTGCGGTAGCAGTCGTTTACAGTGGATGGGAAACTGAACGTAATAAAAGAAGCGAAAGATATAGGAAGCCACGTGTACTTATGGAAAATCTTAACATCTACAAAGTTGCCCAACATGCGAGCAGGAGCTACGTCACACAGAGTCGCTCGGGCGAGGGAGGTACGGCTCACTTGTAGTAGTCTGTGTCGGACTGGTTCTCGAGCTGAGGCGGGAACATGGGCACCAGGTAGGGACACTTCTCGTACAGGTACGCCAACAAAAGCCGGCCAAAGTCGGGGAAGTCCACCCACAGTGCCACCACCATCGCTGCCAGCGGGAACATCGTCTTGGGCTGCTTCGCCGTTAGCTCCCCCAGGTTCTGCCAACACACGCGACCATCCGTGTTTAAAGGGAAAGCACTAACAAAACTCCCTCTGCTTGATGAGAGTACGACAGACCTGGCCAGAGCTCAACAGCTAGGGTCGTTAGTGTTGACGGGTGTCAGTGATGGTAACCTGCTGCATCCCAAGCAAGCCCACCAGTCTGTAACAATTTCCACCAAGTTTTTCCCCACACAAAAATCTAAGTCTGACCTCGCTGAGAACTTGGACCCAGCTGACTGTGGTGGGAGGTACGTGATCTTACTGCTGCACACCACCGTTACCTTTGTCACTGCTCGGTGGTTTGCTTGCAGGCAACACAGTCGCGTCAGCCATGTTCCACTACCATCTTCTTCCACCCCTTCTAACATTCCACCACTTCATGAGCGCACATTTAAAGATCCAAAAACTTGAATGTGAATCTAATTGTTTGTATTCTGTTTATACAAAAAAAAATTATTTCTTAATGTTACACGCACACACACACACACACACACAGCTCCACGTTTTTCAAATTGATTTCTCTCCACTTCCTTGATAATTTTTAATCGCTCGTCAAGAGTCCTCAATCACTTTAATTGGCCGAGCCGTGCTCAGACTTAAAAAACCGCAAATAAACAATCCAAGCTAATTTTTTCCGGTACTCTCGCACTTAATGAAAACCGTATTTAAACACCTCTTTTGAAACCACGCGCACAGGAAATAGCTGCAGACGAAGCGGAAGTATTATCCACAGAGAAACTAACAGCAGTCGCAGTTACTAGCTAAGAAATAAAAATGTCTTGAACATTGTGATTGATAAAGTGCAGTGAACAGTTTCCTTAACTTTGCGCTGCCTTTGTCTAACTTTCCGGGAATATTTATTAGAGTTACATTTATACATATATGCATTCATGAAAAAATATTCAAGTGAAAAACTTGCGAATGTTGTTGGCAACGCCAAATCATGAATTGATATCTCAGAAATGTGGCACCGCTGTTTCTTGTCGTTGCAGGTCGTTACCAACATGGCTGCTGCTGTAAACACTGCAATTGCTTGCTGAACATCTAATAAAATTCTACAGTACATACTTCACACACATATATACTGTATTTCCACATTTTTCGGTTTTTAGCTGTATTTCGTGCTCTCAAAATACATGATGTGCAGTCTGAGACGTCTATTGTTATTATTTATTATTTTTGTTACAGAGTAAGAGTTAAGTGCGACATTGTGACGAAATGAAAAAAAAAGTTTTTTCGGAAGTGGTAAACTACATAAATAGGACTAACGGAGGGCAGTGAGACGTAAGTATAAACGATGTGTGTTGAAAATTTATTTTATTTGTGTTATCTATTAGTATTACTTGTGCATGCGTACATAATGTACTGTATACCGACTTCGTATGCCTTGGTGACTACAGTTCATATTTACACTTTTTTGTTAATATTCGTTGTTTAATGATTGGAGCGTGTAATTTTCGGCGATACTACAAAAATTTTTGTTCCATCGATGAGAAAAAATTAAATTTTTAGTTCGGCAAAAACGGATTTCAGCATTATTTACATATGAATTTTGCTGGGATCACAGAAAACTCTCTGCAGACGAACTTTTGAACCATCCGTGTTCAATGGTTTGAGTTTCCTCTGTATATGGTGTAGCTGAGTGATCTTAAATGGTTGGGATTCCTGCTGCATGCATGGTAACTATAGAAGATGGGGTCACTAATGGGCTGCAGTGATGGGCACACATGCAAGCACGTAGGCTCTCCCTCAACCACTCTTTACGTTCCTGTCTTCCTTTATGTTCTTCACTTACACACTTGCACACACACCACATACACAATCATTCACCCTCCAATCCACACACGTACTACTATGCAACACGGCTCGAGACGAACGCTAAGACGGACTCACCACGAGCTTCTCGGCCAGGAGGCTCTGGCAGAAGGGCACGCCCTGGGGGTGCCTGGAGGGGATGATGGTAGCTCCAGCGATCTCCACCGGCTTGCCCGACAGCAGGCACGACAGCTTCACAAACTTGTCCTCCAGGTGTCGCGAGCTCACATCCGAGATGGAGTTGAGCGGCAAGTTCACCGCCCGCTGCAACCCAGTTTCAAGTTGCAACACCACTCCACTCACACCTTGAAAGTACACCTGTACCAGCTACATTAAATCATAATCACCCCATTTACCCGAACATTAGCTGACGACCACATTTTTTACTATTGTCTACAGGGAAAATTAGTTTCTGTACAAATTATTTGGCCATGTAATATAGCAGGATTTTTTTATCTGGACACTTAAAGGTTTAACAAACATAATTCTTACAGTTAATAATACACATATTTACTACACTACAAATGCATTAAAGAGTATGGAATTCCACTTCTTTTTTCTTTCAATTTTTAATATTTTTCTGATAGTAAAAAAACAGTATCTTAATGTTTTTGAGAATTTGCTAAAATCACAGTTTTGACTTGCCTGACATTCGAACCTGAACTTCTTGAGGCCACCATCGCCCTTCTGCAGGTCCACGTAAGAGCCCTGGAACTGGCGCAGGAACTGCTGCAGCGACTCAAAATTTTGCAGCGCCTCTTGCGAAACAAATTGTGAAGTTTCCACTACAACACACATGTGTACCCTTGCTCACCCTCCACACTCCACATACAACACACAAGTATACCCTTGCTCACCCTCCACACTCCACATACAACACACAAGTATACCCTTGCTCACCCTCCACACTCCACATACAACACACAAGTATACCCTTGCTCACCCTCCACACTCCACATACAACACACAAGTATACCCTTGCTCACCCTCCACACTCCACATACAACACACAAGTATACCCTTGCTCACCCTCCACACTCCACATACAACACACAAGTATACCCTTGCTCACCCTCCACACTCCACATACAACACACAAGTATACCCTTGCTCACCCTCCACACTCCACATACAACACACAAGTATACCCTTGCTCACCCTCCACACTCCACATACAACACACAAGTATACCCTTGCTCACCCTCCACACTCCACATACAACACACAAGTATACCCTTGCTCACCCTCCACACTCCACATACAACACACAAGTATACCCTTGCTCACCCTCCACACTCCACATACAACACACAAGTATACCCTTGCTCACCCTCCACACTCCACATACAACACACAAGTATACCCTTGCTCACCCTCCACACTCCACATACAACACACACACCTCATCCACGTCAAAACGTGGTGTCTAAAAACTCGCGCAGGTGTGTGTCCCGCACACAGATTTGGTTTCTACAAAAGCAGTTCATGCATGTACGAACAGAGTTTGAAGAGACTTATTAGCTAGCTGCTATCCTTGTTTTCAAGGAGGATAAATATTACCTATTTAATTCTGTCAGTTTGGAGTGAATGAACAGATAGTTTAAAAACCCAGAATAGTAGACGATGTTTTATTAATCCGTTTGAAAAGTATTTATTTAGTCAATGATGAGGATAAATTTAAACTGTATCTACAAATACCAAAAAAAAATTTTTTTAGATGAAATCAGTGTAAACATGTTCCCACTGAAGATGTTCTATATATCCGAGGCAGAAACTCTGTTTGACTATCAGGTGTGCAGTGGCTCTGCACGTCGTTTTGAAGGGAACGCCTGGTATTGCAGGTCCTACTTCTGTTAATTAGTCAAACGTGGACACAAGGGTTTCTTCCCTTGGCAAATACAAAAGTTTAGTTTATATTAGCTATCTACTTTAGGTATATCTTTCATTTTATCTGTGTGTTTATGCCAGGGATGCAAGTAATAAGTGGCCCTGAAAACATTTGGTGGCACAAAACTAGTTTCTAATAATTCAGTGATTACACTTTCAGTCAGCTTCAAAACCTTGGTGATAATACATGTAAACTTCAGCTTTGATGTACATGGCGTTACAACTGGAACGAAAAAGTAGAATTTTAAATAGTGTATAAAATTGAGTAAATCAACCTAAAATTATTTGGTTGCCTGCCTAAAAATGCTATCTGACTCCCTAGTTGCATAACCTAGTATTCAATTACGATGATATCAGAAACCTGAAAATGTTCTACACACAAATTTTATAACTGTTTACATCTGTTTCATTCGCTACCTATTCAAACTCCATGTCATCAAACTAGGACTTGGCCGATGCCGATTGCCGATCATACTAATCGGCTGATTTTCAGTACATCGGCATCAGTTTATTCTGTGTCAATCTTTTTTCCCCCCATAAAAAATTAATTTTGTCCTTTGAGCATTTGTAGATAGCATATTTTTTTGATTAATTTTACTAGCATGTGTATTTTCCAATTAATAAGACAAGTTTTACATAATTAGGAAACATCAGTGGTATTACTCACTCATGCAAGCATCTCAAAAAAAAATTGGTTAACATAAAGTCGACTGAACACTGCGCACTGTTGTTAGGTTTAGCTGGCTAGGTCAGCTTCATCAGACGGCGAGTTGTACGACACTGCTATACGGTGGAAGGGCGCTCTTGTGGAGCTGTGATCATCTTGTATTGAGACCCAAGGGCTGCCTGGATAATGTTATAAATTGATTAGCTAATTCCCAGCGTCCGAGTTCTACTTTGGGTCGGACACCATGTCAGCTTGTGTACCATTGAAACCATCTTGATAGAGGCAGTTCACAGTAAACTCAGCACTTTTCAAAGCACTGCTTAAGCTGTACTCGTATGCACATTGTGTATTCTTCCACAATATGTAAATTTAACACTGTCATGAGCCTAAGCACTTTATTCATACATCAGTCAAGTGAAACTCCGGAAATAATAGGAAAGTAATTTAACAAATTGACTCATTCCTACACTTATATGCATTTAGAAAAAATTAATTAATAAAAAGAAACAATTTCAGTATTTACAAATGTTTATATAACATTTTTAATTCAATGTTCAGACATGGAACTACTTTCCCTCCGTCAATGCCAACTTTATTGGGTGCACGCCAGTCGATGTACCCATTAAAATACAGGATAGTTATAAAAGAATACCTCAACTTTGAAGGTCTATAATATCAAAACCAAACAACCTACAACCTTGATTGACCAATCAAATGAACCGTGAAGTTTATTTACCATACATTCATAAATGTTCAATGTGACCACCATGAGCGGCCCAAACGACATCTACGCGATAATCAAACTCGTTCCACGCTCGTCAGCATGTCTGGTGTTACGGTTTGGATGGCGTTCGTAATGCTCGGTTTGAGGTGGTGAGGGGGAAGCGAGCTTACATTTGATACGTCAATGTGAAGGGGACGGTCTGATGTTTCCTTTCTGTGCAGACAGATGACACTGGGAGAGTCTGTCGTCGCACTATGAATATGTATTGTGTGTTAGACCACATCACGATGGCGACGGAACAGCAGAAGGCGTTCTGTGTTATTCAGTTTGCTAACTGTGAAACGGTTACGACTGTTCAACGTGAATTCTGTCACAAATACAGACATTGTCCTCCCGATAAGTGGAGTGTCGTACGTTGGTTTCGTCAGTCGGTGACACAGGGTGCCTTTGCAAAGGCAAAAGTTTTCCAAGAGAATTTGCAACGGATTCAACAAGCGTTAGTTTGCTGTCCAAGAAATTCAACTTGACAAGCTAGCCGGGAAATGCAAATCCCTTAATCAACGGTATGGACAGTGTTGCAAAAGCGATTGCTGTACAAACAATACAGGTTACAGTTTGTACAGACTTTGAGACGTGATTTCTGCGCGTTCGTTCTTGCCCATAACGAGGTAGACTATGCTTTCATGTCTAAACTGGTTTTTAGCGATGAAGCGACATTCCATACAAATGGTAAGGTGAACTGGCACAATGTGCGGATATGGGGTCAGGAGCCTCCACATGAAACCACCGAACACGAGCGCGCTTCCTCCAAAGTGAACCTGTTTTGCGCTGTATCCAAGGACACTGTTTTCGGCCCTTTCTTTTTTCACGGGCCCATTGTTACTGGAATCCATTATTTGGACATGCTTACAGAGTGGTTGTTCCTCAGTTAGAAGAGGCGGCGAGGGACTTCATTTTCCAGCAGGATGGTGCACCACCCCATTTGCACCTAGCTGTTCGCGGATTCCTGAACGAGACGTTGCCGCAAACCTGGATTGGTCGAGGAGCAGCTGGTGACCAGGCTCTTCATCACTGGCCCCCAAGAAGCCTGGATCTTACCCCGTGCGATTTTTTCTATGGGGTACATAAAGGATCAAGTGTTTCGTCCACCATTGCTGGTTAACATTGACGACCTCAAAATGAGAATTACGGACGCCATCCAAACAAAAACACCGGACATGCTGACAAGAGTGTGGAACGAGTTTGATTATCATATAGATGTCGTTCGGGCCGCTCGTGGTGGTCACATTGAACATTTATGAAGATATAGTAAACAAACTTCACAGTTCCACGGTTCTTTGATTGGTCAAACAAGGTTGTAGGTTGTTTGGTTTTGATATAATAGACCTTCAAAGTTGGAGTATTCTTTTATACTCATTCTGTGTATGCAGGTATGGGCAGCAACATTTTTCAAAGGTTTATTTTTAAAGTGTCCAAATAACCGTGCAAAGCGTATACTTGGTATTCCCAACTAAATAACAGTCAACATGTAATGGAGCCTCTGAAACCACTCCTTACAAATATGCACCAACTTTCCTGGAAACATTTATCCACATTACTATTCCCAAACTGCAAACTACAGAGCATCAGCCAGCAATGCAACTCACAACTGAGGGTTCTCGCTGTAGTGGCAGACGCTGGCGTCGACTCCGGCTTGCCGTTGGATTGGTCATTTTCCACACTCTTAGCTTGCTTCTGGTCCGCCTGCGCCTTCTTCTCGTCCGCCTCTTCCTCTNGATTCCTGAACGAGACGTTGCCGCAAACCTGGATTGGTCGAGGAGCAGCTGGTGACCAGGCTCTTCATCACTGGCCCCAAGAAGCCCGGATCTTACCCCGAGCGATTTTTTTCTATGGGGGTACATAAAGGATCAAGTGTTTCGTCCACCATTGCTGGTTAACATTGACGACCTCAAAACGAGAATTACAGACGCCATCCAAACCATAATACCGGACATGCTGACAAGAGTGTGGAACGAGTTTGATTATCACGTAGATGTCGTTCGGGCCGCTCGTGGTGGTCACATTGAACATTTATGAAGATATAGTAAACAAACTTCACAGTTCCATGGTTCTTTGATTGGTCAAACAAGGTTGTAGGNATGGTTCTTTGATTGGTCAAACAAGGTTGTAGGTTGTTTGGTTTTGATATAATAGACCTTCAAAGTTGGAGTATTCTTTTATACTCATTCTGTGTATGCAGGTATGGGCAGCGACATTTTTCAAAGGTTTATTTTTAAAGTGTCCAAATAACCGTGCAAAGCGTATACTTGGTATTCCCAACTAAATAACAGTCAACATGTAATGGAGCCTCTGAAACCACTCTCTCCTTACAAATATGCACCAACTTTCCTGGAAACATTTATCCACATTACTATTCCCAAACTGCAAACTACAGAGCATCAGCCAGCAATGCAACTCACAACTGAGGGTTCTCGCTGTAGTAGCAGACACTGGCGCTGGCGTCGACTCTGGCTTGCCCTTGGATTGGTCATTTTCCACACTCTTAGCTTGCTTCTGGTCCGCCTGCGCCTTCTTCTCGTCCGCCTCTTCCTCTNGTTGGATTGGTCATTTTCCACACTCTTAGCTTGCTTCTGGTCCGCCTGCGCCTTCTTCTCGTCCGCCTCTTCCTCTTTGGCATTTATCTTGTCTGCACACAACGGAAGGCACAAACCTTTTTTCAAAACTATGTTTCGCAGTTAACACAAAACATAACACAAATAAAAATACAGCCAAATACTGTATTTTTACACTTTCCACTGGGCTAAGCAACAAGCTGCTAAATACAGGAACTGTGGAAAGAGATAGCTTTATGTTGTGTTGTCCAAAGTGTAAAATCATAGTTTTTTTTTTAAAGGGGTTCAGTATAAAAACTAACACCAGCTAACTAACGCAACATTGTTAAGAGCGAATGTCATGCTTTCTGTGAGTTTGTTCTACCTTAAAATATGAGTCTGTGAATACAAAAGGGTGCATCTATAATGTGGTATCGTCACGCACAAGCCGTACAGAATGTTTTCCTCCTCCGTTCGGCTGTGCTACTGCATTACATGGCACTTGAGCATCAGAGTCCACATCCTACATCTGCCAACGCAGCAACCCGCATGATGCACCTCTGAACCCAGTATTAAACCTCTACAGAATAAATTATCTTGATAAGGGTTTTATTGTTAAATAAATGTTTTAAACATAGGTCTAGGACCAGGCAAAAAAATAGGAGAATATAGGTAGTCTCAAAATTATTAAGCAATTTTCAGAGATAACATTATTAGTAGGGTTGTTAAACTCAATTCAACGATTCCCGCGATTATTGAAGAATCGTATAATTAAGAATCGGAAGACCAAGAATCGAAGCATTAAAAACTAATTGCTGCAAATACATAACCTATCACTTCTCAAAAACGGTTTAAAATTGCTTTATTAATGCCAGTAACCAAATCACGCTTGGAAAATTATTTTGTGCGTAAAAATATGAGATGCAGAAATAATCTGAAAATAAAACTGTACTGGCCGTATTCAAATTCATTATTTAGTATATTAGTATTTAGTAGCTTCAGTTCGGTCGCGATTTGGTAGTTTTGTATTTTAGCATGTTTCGTTACATACTAAAAACTAGGGGGTGTGCGGCATCCCGAACTTCGAGGAAATTTTGGGGGATACATAACCATTTTCTCGCCAGGCGCGGGAAATAATTTTCCCCCAATATTTTCGGGAAAAATTTATGTTCATGTCTGTAGGTTGTCCTGACTAAAATACAAGCCGGGTTTCAACCGAGAAGCATTGTATTGACCAGTTACAAAAGCGATTATGATTTGATGAATTAATGCTTGTCGAGAGAATTTCGATTTTTTCGCTTATTCACAGATTTCAAAGATAGTTACATAAGCTAAAAAAATGTTGTACGTCGTATATTATGTAAAGTTAAGACTAGGTATTTATTGTGAAAATTAACTGAATCTCTGATTCTATGATTTTCCAAGTGATATTTTCACACCGCAAAAAAAAAAAAAAAAAAAAAAAAAAAAAAACACAAGTCTTTTGTGGTACTATCTGCTTTGCATTTACTATAAAGTATGGAGCAATTTTGTGGTAAAATACTGCATTTACCGTAAGTGTAAATATAGGTGAAAATGATTTAAGTTTCATACAACCCACACCAGCCTTCTCTTCCCCACACCAGCCTTCTCTTCCCCACACCAGCCTTCTCTTCCCCACACCAGCCTTCTCTTCCCCACACCAGCCTTCTCTTCCCCACACCAGCCTTCTCTTCCCCACACCAGCCTTCTCTTCCCCACACCAGCCTTCTCTTCCCCACACCAGCCTTCTCTTCCCCACACCAGCCTTCTCTTCCCCACACCAGCCTTCTCTTCCCCACACCAGCCTTCTCTTCCCCACACCAGCCTTCTCTTCCCCACACCAGCCTTCTCTTCCCCACACCAGCCTTCTCTTCCCCACACCAGCCTTCTCTTCCCCACACCAGCCTTCTCTTCCCCACACCAGCCTTCTCTTCCCCACACCAGCCTTCTCTTCCCCACACCCCTCTGTCGAGCACTTCCCCTCCCCCTTATCCTTGTGTGACACATTCCTGTAAGAGGGATTGTCCCAGGAGGGGAGATAACCTCCCCCTCCATGCTCACATATCCACTGTGAATGGCATCTCACTCCTGCAAGCAAAAAAAAGAGGAAGAGGACAGCTTGGAAACTACCTGCTGGGAAACACCACTAGACAGTATCCCTGTTCCGTCTTTCTTTCTCTAATGTCGCCTCAGACACACTGCGCTGGCTGCTGCATTAGACTTTATGTTCCTTGCATTCCCATTGCTTTAAATGTAAAATAAAAAAGAAAACCAACGAGCTACACAGAAAATTATTTGCTTGGCACGAAATTCTGTAGCCCTCTTCCTTTGTTTCTTTTCTTCCAGAAATGTAAGTAAAGGTCAGGTGGTGCTATGAAAAAAAAGAGAGGGATGAATGAGGCAGGAAAAAAGCAGACAGCCGGTGGTAGTTCTTTATCTGCGGTCTTGGGGGATTACAACTCAGTTACTTTTCCATACCGCCCACCCGCGATCTGCTACTGACACGTCTGTAGGCAAGGCAGAAGGCGGTCGCGTGCAGCAGAATGCTTCGCCGCCTGATGCACGTACATAAAGCGGCCGGCCGTTTGCGATACTCCTTTTGTTATGCAAGAATTTAATTACTACAGCATATATATCTGATTTGAATTTTACATACGCTTAGGGGAAACTTTACCCCGAATGACATATTATGGGGAATTTTGAATCAACCCCAAAAAAAAAAAAATCTTTGCACGAATCATATATCAAATCAACTGAATCTATGAATACCTAAGATTCAGCGGATTCAGCCCCATCCCTATTAACGAAACATTGTCTCATGAGAAAATACCTATTTCAAGAATATTTTGGAAACTTTCTTTGTAAAATTATTATTGTGAGTACAGTAAACATTTGTTTATTCCAAAAACATCACCTATGTGTGTATAAACATTTAAAATGGGCAAAATTATTATGGCGGCGATTTGGTAATTTGCTTTTTTAATTTTTCAACTTTGATGCGGACAAAACGCAATTATAAAAATATGTCATAGATTTTGTAGATAAACAGGTCAAGTGACAATTTTGTTAAAATATTTCTCACTTCCACCCAAACCAACT